>LOEQ01008681.1:0-18004 GCA_001685075.1 Bramus lutescens
GCCAGAAGGGAGGTGCCAGCAGGAAAGCAAGGGCAGGTTCCAGAGGCTGTTCAAGGAGTGGCTTGAAGACAACTGAGGTCTTCAGGGGATCCAGAGACCTGAAAGGATTCACACAGAGCTTCACTGCCAGCTTTGCGCTTAGGCTCCTTTGTGGGACAGACTACTCAGCTGTCCTTTGCGGGACTCCCAACACCTGCACGTTTTGACCAACATCTTCCAGGCATGAGATCTGACCCATTCCCAGGAAAGTCTTGAGCTTTCCGACTGCGCCTTATCTGTGGAGTACTGTGCCGCGTCCTAGTGCAAAGGAGACTACAGACCCCCTGGTCTTCACCTCCTCTCTTCTGCTCCCATGATGCATGCTGATACTCCCTGCCTGGATCTCTGTCTTTCCTACATCCATCCTTCTCAGCAGAGTAACAGTGTCTATGGCCTTGTGGATGACCACGTACTTCTGTGCCATTCGATCCAGGGGGAAGAATCTGCAGCTGTAGAGTGTGAGGGGAACGATGGGATCGGACCATGGTGGGCCACCATTTTACCTTCTGTATAAACAAGGTATTATGACTGTGACAGTTAGCTGTACGTTCATGTGGAGCTGTTTCTTAACAGTTGAGGACTATTCTCCCACACGCGAATTTCTGATGGAGTACCTCATTGTCAATACCAAATAATAAACATGCTTATGAAAGGAGAGCTGGAAAATCCCGGACTGGTAGGCTAGATACAACAGGAGGATCTCAGCACCGTGGAGATTTGGAAAGCAGGGTGGAGTGAACTTCCATGGGACTGGAGCGGGACGGTGTAGTGGTTTACATGAGACTGTCCCCCATTGGCTCATACGACCACATTCTGGGTACCCGACTGGAAATATTTGGGGAGAATTAGGGACTATGACCCTGTCGGGGAGGCGTGTCACTGGGAGTGAGTTTGGAGGTTTCCAAAGCTCAGTCCATTCCCAGTTAGCCCTCTCTCTGCCTCTTGTTTGTACATCTGAAGGAAGATCTCACTACTGTCCCAGCACCATGCCTACCTGCATGCTGCCTTCCTCCCTGCCATGATGGTAAGGGAACCAAACCGTGTGCAGATGTGAGCCAGAAATTAAATGTTTCTTTTAAAGTTGCCTTGGCTGTGGTGTTTCTTCATGGTAACTGAAAAACAGGTAAGAAGACAGCACAAGGAAATCCAGTCCAGTCACTCTTGGGAGCACTGCACTCCATGGGACTAACATCCAAAATGGCCAGGCTGTAAGGTTGGAACTGGATGCTCTTGTCCCCAGAAGGGAGAGTCCCAAGTGTCAGTGGGACCTGGCTGCAGCTCGGGTGGGTTGTCATTGATGTGCTGGCTGAGGGGGCCATTGGCTGTTCCTTAGAGATATGTGTGTGCGTGTGTGTGTGTCAGCCAATGAACATGGGCAGTAGCCGTGTGTGCTGCATGAGAAACAGAGCTCCGCTGTATTATCTCAGAGTTGTGTCGGTATCTAGACACATTCTTTTCAATTCAACAGACCTGGATGTTTAAACTTACACTGCCCCATAAGGGATCCTGCGATGTATCCCCAGTCAGAGACCACGCTACTCCTGGGAGCTGAAAACAAACTGTGCTTTGTGTCAGTCTGTCCTTCAGGAGCGAACCCAGAGTTGCCTTGCTGCAAAAAAATCTACCTGTCTCCTGGCAACAGAGGCAGCCTGAGAGAGAACAGGTGAGATTCTCAGCTCCAGCACTTGCTGATATCTCATCCATGGTCAAGAGTTTAACTGAGCATTCCAGAATTACCTGCCAACTCCTGGGAAGAGCCAAAATATACGAGGGCTTTTCTTTGTTGAAGTCACAGGCCTGAATTCAGAATGGTGATTCAGGGTGTGTGTGTTTAGCACATGGCAGTGCTCACTGGCAGTTTCTCTAGTAGGCCTAAGACAATATTCTGTGTGTTCTACGCTCCCTCTTCCAGCCTCTCTCAAAGAGCCATCATTTTAACAAGTGTTGGTTTTTAATGCCATGGACCTAGGTATGGCCACACAGAGAGCAGGAGACCGAGCCGGCATCCAAGCCTGGGCAGTCTGCTTTCTAGCGGCCCCTCCTTCCCAGTTCCCCTCTGTGATGACGAGAGTGGAGTGCAGAGACCTCTGGACACCTCCTGCCTCAATGGACCACGTCTTCGTGTGATGCACTGCCGAATCCTCACCACTGCGCACGGGCAGGCGTAAGTACTCCAGCTTCACAGAGGGTTTTTGGAGGTGGGAAACGGTAGCCAGAGACAACAGCCTTTGTCTGGCTCCCACACAAAACCCTGTGCCCGGTAGACACTCTTTGTCTGTCTATGGCCGCCCCGGCTCCTTAAGCTACCGTCAGTCATTGAACCTACTGCCAGCCTTTTTCTTTCCTTAGTTTACCCCTCCCCTATTCTTTGCTGAGCTGGCTCCGTGGTGAGGGTGGGAGAGGAACTGTGGGGGTTTTTCCTTGTCCTGACTTGGTGATCATTTCATCATGGAGAAAGATCTGACACTGTCTCCCAGTTCATTTTGTACTGCTCGAATGAAACGGCCTGGGCTGGGTAAATAATAAGAGCTGAAAGTTACTTTGTAACTAGATCAGGGTCCAGAGAGCCTATCACTAAGGAAATCATCCAGCAGAGACGGGAATTGAATGTTTTAAGTTCTGCTCCTCTTAGGAGAGCTGAGAAGGGGACAGAATAACTTTCCCAAAACAGCAACAGAACGCCCCACGCTGTCTTACATCTCATCTCCCGACCTAAGTGTTCTGGAGACCAGGGGGACAGACGAGATCGGGCAATCCTTCTGGAGTTCTGTCTCGCCCCTCTGATTAGCCACATTTCTGAGGCTGGTGATGTCTCTGCTCCTCTTGCTAACGTCCTCCTCATGTTTCCCGCATGCTCTTGGTGTCTGGCTTCAGGTCTGTTTTGAAATGCAGAGTCTAGTGAGTTCCTGCTGATATCAGCGTTGTGGTCCTCCAGGGGCTTCAGGGCTGGGGTGGTGGCAGGATTAGCAAAGAACAAGCAAACCAGTAACCATACATACATATTCAGCTATTTAGCAGAAGCATGAAGGTTCCTTTCTATAATATGGAGATCAAACTCTTCTATATAATGTAGCACAAATGGATAGGCGTCCCTTTCCATCCTCCTGACCCATCACTTCTCACAGTTCTGGAGTCCAGGAAGAACAACACCGAGGAGCTGTCTTCTCCTGCATAAGGAGGGACTTATTGGCGTGTCCTCCAATGGCCGAGTGCGGGCAGGCAGGTGGACGTGAATTGTTTACTCACTGGGCTCAGAGGCAAACACACTCACAAAATTCATTTATTTTGTTTTCCTGTGTTTCTCTTTGTGTGTGTGTGCGGTCCCAGCACGTGGCCGGAGCTTGGCACTGGATGTCTTCCTTGTCCACTCTCCACTTTATTTGCCGAGTCCTGTTCTCTCACTGAACAGAGAATTAGCCAGGCCTGCCCTCAGGGATTTCCTGTCTCTTCCTCCAGAGTGCAGGGATTACAAGAGGTCCGCCAGAGCCACGTGGTTTGACATGGATGCTGGATCTTAACTGTGCTCATCCTGCTTGCCTGGCAAGCACTGTACCCATTCAGCCTGCTTAGCATCACGCCCACTCTCTTCATGGTCCTTTTGCTCCACCCACTCTAGGAGAGCCCTCCTGACCTAAATACCTCCTCCAATGAAGTCTCCCTCCCACACTAGCTTGCTGTGCTTCTACAATATGAGGGTTTTGGTTTTGTTTCGTTTCTTTGAGAAAGGCTCATTCTTAGGTAGCTCAGGCTGTCCTGGGACTCCCTATGTAGACTAGGCTTAGCCTGGTGGGATCTCGTCCTGAGACCACCACTACCTTTAGTCCCTGCAGCATCAGGATTTCTTTAAACGTTTTAATCTCTTTGAGCACTGGACTTAGCTCTCATACACTTCCTGGTGCTCCTTTTCTCCTCTCACTTCACATTTTGCATTTCTCCTTCTCCAGCATTCTTCTTTCCTGTGTACACCTGTAACTAAAGAGTGACCACTAATCGCTACACAACACAGGCCACACTAGAGTGTCTTGAAATCTCCCCTTCCAGCGCTATTAATCTAAAACTCTTCATGGTAGCTTCAGGCAGATGTTATGGACCATGGCAAAAGGCAGCAGCAATCTTTGTCAAATATCACAAGAACGCATTTACTAATATTCTTCTCCCCTGAAAGCTCTTGATCCGGGCCTTCCCAGCCTACGTTGCTCTCAGGATCACAATCTTCCAAAACTCTTGCAGTATGGTCCATTAATCCGTGCTTAAAGTGGTCGACTGCGTCCCTGCTCCAATGTCCACATTCGGCCCAGAAGAAGCATGTCTGCCACAGCAATGTCCCGCTGGCTTGTGTCTTAGGAACTGCTCTGTTGCTGTGGAGACAGACCATGTTCGTGGCAACCCTCATGAGAGCAAGCATGTAATTGGGGCATGCTTACAGTTTCAGGGGTTTAGTCTACTGACATCATGGTGGCAGACAGGGTGCTAGTGAAGTAGTTGAAAGTTCTACATCCAGAATTTCATGCTGCAGGAAGAGAGAGAGAGAGAGAGAGAGAGAGAGAGAAAGAGAGAGAGAGAGAGAGAGCCAGCCATTGGGCCTGGCTTGAGCATTTGAAATCTCCAAGCCCACTCCCAATGAGCTGCTTCTTCCAAGAAGACCACCAGGACTCCAACAAGGCAGCATCTCCTAATCCTTCTGAGAAGTACTACTCCCTGATGACTAAGCATTCAATCTTAAAGCCTATGTATGTGTGTGGTTGAGGAGCCATTCTTATTTAAACTACTACACGCACTGAGATTGGAACATGCTGGCTCGGACTTCCTCTGTGGAATTCCTTCAGTTCAGCACTTGGTGGCATGAAGAGGCTGTTGTTCAAAGGGCACAGGATCAAATGCTAATCCTCCTATGGTGATCACCATTGAACAGCCTATGGGGTTGAGAGTCAAATGCATGACGATGCTTAAGCAGTAAGTTAAATGGGATTTTGCTGCGTCAGAGACTATAAAATGGTTTAAATACCTGAAAATGCTACTGCAGACTTTTCACAAACCAGACAAAGGGCCAATGACCCTTACACAGACTTCGGAAGTAGGTTAGACAACAATCTGAAAAAGACTTTCCCATCTAATCTCAGAGAGCTGTTATCGAAAACGTTAGTCTTTGGCAAGGGTAATGGAGAACATTGCCAGATTTGCAGGACATTAACGAGGTGTCACAACGTACGGAAGCCTTCAACCCGGGCTTGTTTTTTCCTACTGTTATTCCAAAAGATTGGCAATGGAGAACTGCAGATCTAAAAGATGAGTTTTCCACCATCTCCTAACTTCACAAGGCCGCGAAAGACTTGCCTTTGCCACAGAAATATTAATATTAGAGTCACCTCTGAAAAGATATTAATAAAAAGTGCTGAGTCAAGGCATAATTAAACAGCCCAAATAGATGTTAGTTATATGTAGGCTTTCTTTTGGCTCCTGTGGAAAAAAGCTGTTCCCTCAGGCATACATTACCCATGCTATAGATGGTAATTTGATTGCTGTCCCTGAGGCACAACTTTAGAGGACCTCAGGCAATAGAGGATCTTTATTTTCTCGACAAAGCTGTCCTTGACCTAGCGATTGATGGTTGGTGAAATTAGGGTCTGCCTACAACAGAAATAGTTCATTGGAACCCACCAAATCAACAAAGGGCAGCATTTCATGCCAATTTCATTTCAGCCTCAATTTGATATTCTGCAGTAAAATATCTGGTAGTTGAGCCAGGTAGGATGCCAGCCAGTGGGGATGCTTAGGATGATGTCTCGCAGGCTGTTTCATTGATCTGAATATTCTCGTGTGAAGGGGTATGTTCAACCACATAAAAGTTCAGAGGGAAACGCACTACAACAGATCCACATGTATAACAAAGATAAATATGAATAAATGGTATTCCAGCTCTCAAGTTTGCTCCCACTTCCATGTCAGTTGCTTCATTGTGAAAACTAGCTTTGTCTTTTACCCAATCTGAAAGATGGCTCATGAGAGTGGTTTTCACTTTGTTTGTTTGTTTATTAGGAAAGGCGATGACTGTTTGTGTTCAAAGTGCTGTTGTCCAGAGTAGCCTTCAATATTGCTGACAGCTCGGATTTGATCAGGCAAGTTTCTGGTCCCTAGGTAGTACTCTCCTTTAATAAAATCTGCCTCCTTATTTTTCCATGCTTCATTCTTTTAAAACAGAGATAATTGTGGGTTTGTAATTTAAAAAGCAACTGTTTAAATCATACTGCTTATTTTTTCGTCATTTAATTATTTTTCTTTGAAGATTTTAGGCATGAAAACAGTTTGCTCAAGAAATAAATTCAATTGCAGACTTTAGCAACTTATGTGATTTCTTTTCCCTGGGGCTAAGTCGTTTTGACAGAGACACAGCCCCTTTTTCCCGATTAATTTGTTTTCTGAATGCTCTCTTGGGACCCACAGGTTAAGATCCTGGTTTTACCGAAGCCTGGTTTTCGCCCCTGTCTGTGGTAATGCATTGTAGATTTGCGTGAACCCCTTTTTGGTGTAGGCCTTACGTGAGGAAGACGATAGCCTACTTTGTGCTCCTCGCCTGCGCCTTAGTGAAGTGTAATGAACCAAGCTCTTCTGACTGCTTGTGTTCTTGATAGCTGCTTTTAAGCTATGAAAAGTTTTATCGTATTATCTTTTCATCTCATTAAACAAGGGCCTGAACTTTTTTTCCCTAAAATAGGGGGTTTTCATATGTCTTCCTTTGTATAGACTGCTAATCCTATAATAATATAAACGTCAGCCAGGTGGAGGTGGCACACACCTCTATACACAGTACTTGTTAGTCAGAGGCAGGCGTGTCTCTGTGAGTTTGAGGCCAGCCTGGTCTA
Organism: Bramus lutescens; assembly: GCA_001685075.1. Classification (NCBI taxonomy): domain Eukaryota; kingdom Metazoa; phylum Chordata; class Mammalia; order Rodentia; family Cricetidae; genus Bramus; species Bramus lutescens. The sequence goes on from LOEQ01008681.1 coordinate 6,900, forward strand.
TGAAGTGAGTTCCACGATACCTAGAACTGTTACACAGGAAAACTCTGTCAGGAAAACTAAACGAAAACAAATAAAACAAAAAGAAAGTAAAATCCATTACTATTCTTTTCTGGGTTATTTGTTTGGACTTCTGAGGCCAAAAACTATATAACCTGGGCATTTTGAAAACAGAACCCAGGTGATGTGTTTTTAAAAAATATTTATGTTTTGAATTCATTTTACATTCCAACCAAAGTTCTCCCTCCCATGAATGTGTGTTTGTTGCAAAACTGTGTAAAATGTTAACTGAAGAATAAATTCTGATCATGCCATTCACGGAGGACCCTTCCATTTGTAGTACAATCTGTTGCACTAACATTGCTCTTTTGCCCATTTGTATTGTTACAAATAATGCATATTTAATTTTCAAATATTTGAAGATGAAATTGTCAGCAATGAAGACCTTTTTGAGTTCACACTACAAAACTTAGTTTGTTAACTGACTGAGGTTTGATCTGACGTTTTAGGAAGTCTTCTTATTTGTCATCATCCTAAAAGCCAGGTAGTCTCCTTTTTCAAATCTACTATTGGACCCTTCCCAAAGCTGCTCTCACTTTTCTCATTGAGGGAGCGTCTACCTACTTTCCTGTTGGTACCAGTCTAGGACAGGCAGCCAAGGCTGGACCAATCATGAGGCGTTCACAGACAACCTTTTCCTTTATTCAACAGAACAGAATGTCCTCTGTGCTGTGCAGATACTGCTAAGGATGTTTCCCCCTCATGTCATCTTCTGCCTGATTCTCAATATGGTACAGCTTCTTGCTCCCTTTTACAAACAGCTACCATTATACAAAGTGAAACTGTGGAAGCCCAAAACGATGAGCCTATTTTCATGTTGACCAAAGGTCAGGGAGTTGGAATTTACCTCTAGTTCCCTCAAGGTCATTGTGCCTCTACCTCAAACAAAGGTCCCACCTAGGTGTAGGTCAGAGAATTCCTCTCTCTCACTGCTATTGTCAACAGGTGAGGCTAATAGCCAGCCCTTGCGCTCCAGGAATAGAGAAGTCGGTATGTTCTCACCTCAAACAAGAGTCTAAGGATCCAACTAAGGTCCAGTTCCCTTGAGGAGATAACTTGCGATTCCACCCAGATAGTGTTTTACCTGCAGAATGTGATGGTCTAGTGTGTGAGCGTGACTTGTTTTGTTCTAGCAACAGAATGTTTAACTATGAATGTAGCCTGCGACTTTTAATTGGTCTGTTCATTTCCTTGTATCATGTTAATGCAGTCTTTTGTCTTATTCCTACCTTTAGGGTCAGCTGTATTCAAAGCAATTGGAAATTAAACACAGGTGAATTTCAGTACTCACTGGAATTCACTCCCGATACTGTCCTATGTTTCTCCAGTTTATTATTTTCATTCGTGTCCTCACATTCCTTATTATATTTGCTAAATCCCCACGCCCTTACCCTGGCGAGAGGTATTTTTGTCGAGGCTGGTCGCCAACATGAAACCGATCATATCTCTCTGATGAGTTTTCAGGTTCAACATTAGACAAGACAAGGAATTCATCCTACATGTGTTCCTCCTACCAGATCTCATGCTGGGGCTATGGGTCCCCATGGAAAGGGGAATGATCAGGTAGATAAGTGGCTGTGCCGTTACTATTGGAGCTGAGGTGGCACTATTAAGACTGAGAACCCACCCGCATATGCCAGTGCTCACCTTGATTCTCAGCTGATTGTCACATTAAACATGTAACAGAAATCCCTTAGAACCCACAGGGCCAAGCCATAATTAAACACAAACATCATATCATCAAAATGGTTTCTGAAAAGCATACAGGGGAATATCTTACATCCTCCAGCGTTTTCTTATCTCTTACTCTATACTGTATACATTTAAGATTTTGGATGAGCGTGCAAGCTCAGAAGAACGGCAGTGTCGGGCGGAGCCAATGCTGCCATTTGCTCTCAGACAATTTGATACAGAGAGGAAGCTGATGATGCTCAGAAGCCTGCCCTTGCTAAGGTGAGGGGTAAAGAATGTGCTTGTGTTTCCACAGGAGAAAAAGGGGCATTTGGCTGCTGTCACCGAGATTAAAACATCATCATGAAACAACTTAACTTTGGCTATGTCCTTCAGATGGATGCACATGACCATCCCTAAAGAAAGCACGCCTCACACACAGCAAGCATCCCCGCACACTTGGGGACTGTTTAAAAACTCACACAGGAGGCCGGGCGCCTTATCCAAGGAGCAAGACAAGTTGTCACCCCCTGACCATGTTCCACATGATGTTAGTTATTGCTCATGTAAGCACTGTACGAGGGACTCTCAGCCATCTGCTGCCATTGTGGGTTCAGTTGGAATTTGTTGTCCACTGCTGTGAAACTGTTCTGTCCTATGTAATGAAGCTGTTGTTGGCCCCGTGACAGGGTACAAGGATAGGTTAGAGTCATTTGGATAAAATTACATGAGACGTCCTTGCAAAAAATAGCAGATGAAAGAAATAATGTTAATTTGGATATTTTAAAAGTCCCTACCTCTATGTCTGACACAGGGAATTATGCTTGTTCCAAAAGGACGATCTAGACACTTTTTATGCTAATGCAACTTTAAAAGTAGACTTCTTATTAGCATCCACTGTTGCTCCTAACCAACAAAATTTTGCCTTAGACACCATGAACAAAACCCCATTTTGTGTTCAGGAGGGACAACCTGTTCATCGTCCACTCTCAGAAAAATCTGGTTGGGTTGTCAGTAAGCTGTGAGGACTCTGTGAATGTCACAGGTGAGGATGTCACTTCACAGGGTGATCCAATCATGACTGCCATCCAGCCAGCCTTCCCTTTCGTGCATGTTCACCGCTTATGCTCTGCCTGTCCTAATACTGACTATGGACCCCTAACTCTACTGTGGAAAGAGATAGATCCTTGTCCTTCTGGGCAAAGCTCTGTCTTCTTCAGGTGCCTTTTCTATAATCCCACAGCCTTGCATGCATGGCCTGCCCTTTTTCTAGGAATTGTGCTGTCGGCAGGACTCATCCACTCTTTCCGTCTGTAGCTAACACCCACAGCGACCACAGGTCGACTTGTGAGGACAAACTGTGCTCCTTATGTCAGAGTCAAACTGCCGTCATGGCCGCCTTCCACTCTCTGGGACTGCTAGTGCACCCTCAGCAGGAAATCTCCCAGCTAGCCTGTGTCTTCAGCAACACTACCAATGCCCCAGCTTCTAGCTTAGGAAAACTAAATACAGACAAGAAGGAACTTGCTGCTGTTGAGTTTCTGCTGCTAAAATGTCGCATGTTCTATGAACAGTGTCCTGGTGTGTGTTGCTTCCATAATACAGATAACTTTTCTAGTCCAAGTACAGCTGAATCAAGTCGTCAAGGAGATCAATGAAATCCCAGCCTCCTCCCCGCGTGGGGCTGGCTAAGTGGTTCTCCTGGCTTCTTCCCTTTCTGGGACCGCTGGCAGTGATTCCAACTTTGATTTTATTTTACCCTGCAGATTTCAATTCCTCGTGAACTCCATATGTCATCTTCCTCACTGCTATGCTCTTTCTATTGCTCTTAATGAATTCACAGAGAAGTGGTTGGCATGCAGGTTAGTGGACATTCTTCCACCTTCCTACACACTCTGTCTCCTGAGAACTTTGCTTATCCTCCTGGAAGGTAAGCCCACCTTTCCCAGGACTGCTTCTGACAAGATGTTTCTGGAGTGACGCTTTATTTGTATTTTAATAAACGAAATTTGCCTGAAGATCTGAGTGCAGGGCTACACCACCAGTGGCCAGGGAGTGGTGGCGCACACCCTTAATCCCAAGACGTGGAAGACAGAGCCAGATGGATCTCTGTGAGTTCATGGCTACCCTGGGCTAAACAAGATGGATCCAGAAACAGATCCAGGTGCTGGTGGCTCACAGCTTTAATCCGAGTGTTTGGGAGTAGCACTAGGAGGTGGAGACAGGAGCAATAAGGCTGGGTGGAGAGAGCCATATAAAGGGGAAGAGACAGGAACTCACAGGAGTGTGGAGTCTGAGGTTTGGTGGAGACAACAGTTCAGTCTAGGCAGTCTGAGGAATCGCCCCTTTGGTCTGATCATTGGTAGAAGTCAAATCCCTGTCTAGTGGCTTCCTGCTCTGCTTCTCTCATCTTCAGTTTAACCCCCATCGCTGTCTCTGGGTCTTTATTATTCGCGCTACCTGTTTCCTCTGCTCTCCTTAGCAGAGAGCTTCCAGCTCTCAAGGACGTTATGCAAACAGCCTTCTGTGTCCTGAGCACCCTGCTGACAGTGATGAGAAACACCTGGTGTGGTTTTCACTGTATCTCTGTCCCTGCTCTGAACCCTGAGCTACCCACATCAAAGCTTCCTAGAATGCCGGTGAGGGCGCCTCTGAACAGCATGGCCTTGAATCCTCTGGTGTGCTTGAATCGCAAATTCATCTTCAGTGTCTCCATTATCGGAACGGTTTTCCTCGAAAAAATATTTTGTTTTTGTTTTTCCTTCCTTTAAAAAAGTTTGTTTTCTCCTCGTGGAGTGCTACGTGGGAAGCGGGCCTTTGGCAGTACTGTGGTGGTCTCAGTGAGAGATGCTCCCAGAGCTTCAGGTATTTGTCCACCTGTTTGCCAGTTGCTAGCACTGTGCAGGGAAGTTTGGGTGGTGCAGCCTTGCTGGAGCAATTATGTCGCTGTGGGAGGCTTTGTGGGAGGCTTTGAGATTAAAGCCCCATCATTTCCAGTTACACCTGCCACTTTGTGCTGTGGTTCAAGACTGGAGCTTTTGCTCCCTGTTTCTGCTCCGTGCCTGTTACTTGATGCCATGCCCCCACTCTGCCTTCATGGACTCTTGAGCCCCTGGAGCCATAAGCCAAATAAACCCTCTCTTCCCTAAGTCACCTTTGCTCACAGTGTTTTATCTCAGAAACAGAAACCGAACTCATACAAGGAGGTTTCTCAATAAGAAGATCTGTCTCTGATAGGTAATATTAATATCGATATTGAACCTTACAGGATCTAGAACCACCACAGTGACCTCTAATAATGAGAAAAATTTTTCTAGATTAATTAATTGAGGTGGGAAGACCCACCCTAAATATGATCCCCACCAGTCCCTGGGCCGGGGTCCTGGACTGTGTGAAAAGGAGAAAGCAAGCTAAGTGCAAACACTCCCCATACCACATGGCCAGCTGTGTGCCACTCCTACCGACATGGCTTTCTTTCCCTTCAATTGTGAGCCAGAAGCACACCCTTCCTTCTTTCAGGGGTGGCACCACTCTCTAGGCAGGGATTTAGAATTGTCTAAGGAGGAGACAGAGAGCTGCGCCCTGGCTTGTATGCACACTAATTCATTGCTCTCTGCTCTGGACGGTGGTTGCCATGTGACTAGCTCTTCAAGTACCTGTCACCTTGACCTTCACGCAGTGATGGACTGTGACCTGGAATTGTAAACCATTAACCCCTCTCTCCCTTAAGTTACTTTTGTTAGGGCACAGCATGAGGAAAGAAGTTGAGAGCAGTGCAGTAAGTGGTAGGAAGCTGAGAGCAGAGCATTTATGCTAAAGCAGGAAGGAGGTCGTGATGACCACTCGCTGCTCCTACTCATTGCTGTGTTCAGTTCATAGCAGGGTTGGGATCTTGATTTCTTCTTTATCTGATATTATGGATCCAGCCTCCATCTAGGTCTCTTCTTTTTCTGCTACCCCACTGGTGCCTTCATCACTTGGTCAAGAATCCCGGATGAAATTTCCTCTGGGAGTATGGACTGGTTCTGTGTCTTCATGCCTGGTGATATAGAATTCCATCCAGATAGCAACAGGACGCTGTGACTGAGTCACATGTGATGGCTAGACAATCCATCTGGGATCATAGGTATCTCAAATGGAAGAAGACAGGCTGAGAGGAGATGGCTGAATGGGTGGAGTGGCAGGGAAGGAAAGTGCTGGTCTGTGCCCTGTATAGTTGCACAGGGCCCATGGGAGCAAGCAGGGCTGAGATACAGAGTTTGCATTGTCGAGGTCCTTTCTACCATGGGAGCTGTGCAAGCACAGATGGCACAAACCCGCTTCTCCTTCTCTGCTTCTCCCTACTTCAGGTACCTCCTTTTAATCTGTTTACAATGGTAGTCTACCTATACAGTGGCTACAGGGTCGTCGGTAGTAACCATATCATAGGTATCTTTTGAAGCTATGGTGAACGTGATTATTTCTCTTTTTTCTTCATCAGCAAGTTTGTTATTAGTATAGAGATAAGCTACTGAATTTTCTAAATTGATTCATATCCTGATACTTGACAAAAATGTTTATCATACTTAAGAGTATTTTATTTTATTTTATTTGTTTATTTATTTTGTAATAGGCTTGTGTCTGTAAACGGCACACTGACTTTTTCTTCATTTTTACCTTTCTCTTGTTTTATTGCTTTAGATAAAATTTCTATCAATACAATGAGCAAAAGGAGAGAGTGGACAACTTTGTCTTTTCCCAGATTTTAAAGTTAACGGCGGAAATGTTAGCTTTATGTTTGTTATATGTAGCCCTTAATAGTTGTGATATGGTCTCCCTATTTTCAGGACTTTAAGGGATATTGAACTTTGTCTAAGGCCTTTTCTACATTGGTTAAGATGATCACATAGTTCCTATCCCTACATCTATTCATGTGCTGAATTACACTTACTCACTTGTGTATGCTGAACCAACTTTGCATCCCGGGAATGAAATCACCTTGGTTAAGATGTATAATCTCCATGTGTTCTTGAACTTAATTTGCAAGTATTTTATTGAGAGTTTTTATGTCCATGGACATGAAAGAAACTGGCTTATGGTTTTCACTCTTTGCTGTATCCTTAACCAGTAATGTAGACTTCACAGAATGATTTTTGTGGTGTCTGTTCTCTTTCCAGGTGCATCGGTGCCAGCTCTTCTTCCAAGACTGCTTGAGTTTGACTATGAACTGACCTGGCTCTGGGCTTTTCTTTGTTAGTGAAAATTTTATTACTGTTTCATGCTGTGGGTGGTTATGGGTCTTTTTAAGTTATTCACATCTTCTTGACTTTTAATTTTGAAAGATCATATGTACCTAGAAATTTAATCATTTCTTCTAAACTCTTTCAGTATTTTTTAAATATAAGTATTCAAAGTACTCCCTAATACTTCTCTGAATTTCACTGCAGCAATCTCACCTTTTTATCTCTAATTTATTAATTTTTGTGTTCATTTTCTTTTAGCTATATGGCTAGGGTTTGAAAATCTTGTCTGTTTTTTCAGAAAGCCAAATCTTTGATTACTTGAAACATTTTTAAATTAATTTAGTTTATGTGTATGTTTTGCCTGATGCATGTATGTGTACCATATGCATGCATGTTGTTTGGGAAGGTCAGAAGAGGGTGTTGGATTCCCTGGACCTGGAGTTACAAATGGTTGTGAGTCACCATGTGGGTGCTGGGTCCCAAACCCGGATCTTCTGAAAGAGCAGTGAATGTTCATAACCACTGTGCCATTTCTCCAGCACCCATGACAACTCTTCAATTCTATGTGTTGTTCTTTTAGTTTCCATTTTATTTGTGTGTGCACATGTCTGTAGGTAAATGTGTATGCATGCATGTACATGCATATAGGTGCCATTTCGTAAGTACAATTCACCCTTTGAAAAGGAGATTCATTTTATTTTTGATGGTGTGTGTGTGTGTGTGTGTGTGTGTGTGTGTGTGTGCGTGCGCGCGCAGGTGTCCATGAAAAAGAAATATACTGGAGCTGGAGTTCCAGGCAGTTGCAAACTTCCCAACATGGGTGCTGGGAACAGAACTCAGGGAATCTGTCTGTCTCTGCCTCTTCACTGATGAGATTACAAGCATGTGCCACCTCATTTATTGGTTTTTAATTAACTAATTTCATTTTATGGATATAGGTGTTTTTCCTTCATGCACGTATGTGCACCACATAAGCTTAACATGGAGGCCAGAAGAGTGTTGGATCCCCTGGAACTGGAGTTACAGGCAGTTGTTAGCTGCTATGTGGGCACTGAGAATTGAGCCTGGGGTCCTCTGGAAGAGCAGCAAGTGCACTTACCCACTGAGACACCTATCTCTCTAGCCCCATCCTATCTTCAGTTTTACCTATGTTTCTGGTATCAAATTCAGTCCTCAACCCAAGCCCTCTGGTATGTAACCAAAAGAACAAACAAAAGAATCCATAGGATGGGAGAAACTAAGGCACAGAAAATCAATTCAATGAAATTATAGCAGAAAATTTCTCGAATCTTGAGAAAGAAATAGACATTCAAACATAAGAGGCAGTTAGAGCACCGAGCACCATCCATAGAAGAACCTCTCCATGGATACTGAGAAATGTTTAATGATTCGTATAAATTTGTTGGTTTTTCTTGTTGGTTGGATTATTGCTTGTTCTTTACTTTCTCTGCTATTAGTATTGAAATTTGTTTATCATTGATGATAGATGGACATGAGGGATTTCTTTTTAGTTCTTATTTGTTTAGCTATTCCCCTCATGAAATATATCTTTTTCTGTGCTTTTGTAATTTGGTCTTTCTTGCTACTATGTGTACAGCATTCTTTTAAGATTATTTTTTTTCCTGTGCTAGTTTGGTGGTCATGAATTGGTTTAGATTGTGCTGGCCTTGAAATGTCCTTATTTTTCTGTCAAGTTTAAAAGCAGCTTTGATGGATATAGCAATCTTGGTTGACAGTTATTTGCTTTTATGACTTGCAATATATTGTTCCATGATACCCTGGCTTCGAGTGCTGCTGGTGAGAGATCTGACACTCGTGTGACATTTGTGAAATTTGAAGGTTAGTTGGTAATTTTGCCTTATAACTTTTAATATTATTTCTTTGCTTTGTATTTTTAACATATTGACTATAATATGGCATGTGTTGGCATTTATGTATCACCAATGACCATAACATCAAAACTGACAAAACTGGCAAAAATTGTGCTATGACATTAAAAATTATTTAGGGTCATAGTTACCTATTGGGAGAGATGCTATATGCTAAAAGGGAAAATACAGTGGTCATGGCAGTATCCAGACAACACTTGTAGTCAGGAGGCCACTTGTTTGTTTCCCAGCTGCCCAGACTCCCAAAATAACCAAACAGAAACTGTATTAATTAAACCATTGCTTGGCTAATTACTTAAGCATATTTCTAGCTGATTATTACATCTAGAATTAACCCATCTCCATTATTTTATATTTTACCACAAGGCTCATGGTCTACCGGCAAGGTTTCAGTGTGTCTGTCTTTGGCGGTGGCTCCATGGCTTCTGCCCTGACTCTGCCCTTCCTTCTCCCAGCATTCAGTTTAGTTTCCCCCTTCCTAACTCTGTTCTGCCCTGCTCTGCTATAGGCTCAAAGCAGTTTCTTTATTAACTAATGGAAATCACAGCATACAGAGGGGAATCCCACATCAAACACTGACCTGGCTCAATAGGCTGGCATTGAGATGGCTTCTTTATTTACCTGTGCACTCTTATTGGGGGCCCTGGGGTACTCTTCAAAGTCCCAGAAAACAAAGGGAAGAGCTAACTTTTAAAATATCGCCTCAGGAGGTGAACACACTAGAAAAACATATGACTTGGGTAGGTAGGACGTGTGGCTAAAAGTATTAGGTTGACCACAACTCAAGTTCACTGACTGAAAAGATAGGGAGAAATGTTTGCTTGCCCTGCTCTGTCATCCCGGTGGCCAGGGACTTCAAGTGATGCATGTTAAGTCTCCTTTGTCTTGGGTTTGTTTCTACTTTGGAGACTTGTGTGTTTTAATCTTCCTAACAGGGGTCTGTGGGCTCTGGGGGGGGGCAGTGGCTGATTCCTGCAGGCTGTGCAATTTGGCCACTAGAGTGACCAATATCTTGAATGAATGTTCATAATTTATATTTCCAGGTTTTTGTTTACATGAAAAAGGAACTAGAGGAAAGATTTTCTAGGAAAGGCAAGTAGTGGAGGAGACCCAAAGGGATAGTGAACATTGAAGTTGAGACTCTGGCTTCCTAGAGCTGACTGGGGATATAGAATGAAGGCCTTCTCTTTTGGAGCAGGTAGTCAAGCATTGGTCTCTGGGACAGAAGCTAGCATCCAGGCTTCTGCATCAGAAGAACATAAATCATTCATGTTTGTGTAGTGTGTTGAACAGTACCATAGGTAAATTGAGTCAACAAGTGAGCTGGAGAAGGACATACAGATATAAGGATCAAAGCAGTTATATAAGGAGTAGTCTGGCATATGTCTGCAGGTCTATTAAGAGTTTTGAATTGAATTTGATATGAAGAGGGGGTGAGGTAAACAGAGGACTTAACAAAATGGACACAATGACGCAGTGTACTTTTGGCATTTCAATGCAGTTAGGGAAGGTTGTAGGGAAGGCATCAGAAGTTAAGAATAGGTTTCAATAAAATTTTGATGGCTTAGACCTACCTTCATTAATTAGTTTTAGAGCTACCATCACAGGATGTTAAGTCACAAACAGAGAAAATCTGGCTATTAAATAGGTTAAAATAGCCCAAGATAATTTGGGCTTTGAAATTCTAACATTTTTAAGTTTCCACATTGAAAGATGTCCATAGCTGAAATTCTAGCAACACAAAAATGTAGCTTGTTAGTTCCAACACATACTTGACCTCTTTTGAAGTCTTGACTTATCATGCCCCATGTGACTAGAATCTTATCCTGGGTTGAATGAAAATGAGACTGAATAATCAGGAAGTCAGGGCTCCAGGAGAGAGAAACCATTACCAGAGTCATTAAAGAAAAAAATCCCTAAATCATTATGACAAAATTACTTATGGTAAGTGGAAGGATAGGAAATGAATGAGATAAAGGAAGGAAGCAGGCCATGGGGAGAAATAGAGGAGAAATCAAATGAAATACATAAAATGAGAAAGAAGGCAAATGGTGAAGAATTTTATACAGGAGAAAGGAAAATAGAAAAAGATTAGAATAAAATGAACATCCTTAGCCATCAGAGAAATGCAAATTAAAACATCTCTGAGATTCCATCTTATACCTGTCAGAATGACCAAGATCAAAAACACTGATGACAACTTATGTTGGATAGGTTGTGGGGAAAAGGGAACACTTCTGCATTGCTGGTGGAAATGCAAGCTGGT
>LOEQ01008681.1:37744-50671 GCA_001685075.1 Bramus lutescens
AAGAGAGAGAGAGAGAGAGAGAGAGAGAGAGAGAGAAACAGAGGGGGAAATGGGAGGAATGGAGAGAAGAGAGAGACAGAAGTTGCCTCTTTGAGAGTGAGAGATGGATAAAAGAAGGGACTCAGGCAGGAAGCTGAAGATCAGGTTGCCTAGGCAGACAGGAAGGAAGTGGGCATGGCTTGTCTCTTAAGGGACAGAGCAGAGGACTACACCTATTCCAATTTTTTTTCCTGGCAATTAACTAGAAATGCTTCTAGGTCTTGTATTTTGATTTCATATTTTGCTACTTTGATAAAAGAGATAGCCACATCTTAGAATCTCCTTTAAGATTATTTAGGGTCATTCTATCGGACATTGGGATAATTTGACATCTTCCTTTCCTATTTATAGCTTTTTTATTTCTTTTAATTATTGATCTAGTTAAGACAATGAGCAAAGTAATGAGTAGGAGCAGCGAGTGGTCATCACGACCTCCTTCCTGCTTTAGCATAAATGCTCTGCTCTCAGCTTCCTACCACTTACTGCACTGCTCTCAACTTCTTTCCTCATGCTGTGCCCTAACAAAAGTAACTTAAGGGAGAGAGGGGTTAATGGTTTACAATTCCAGGTCACAGTCCATCACTGCGTGAAGGTCAAGGTGACAGGTACTTGAAGAGCTAGTCACATGGCAACCACCGTCCAGAGCAGAGAGCAATGAATTAGTGTGCATACAAGCCAGGGCGCAGCTCTCTGTCTCCTCCTTAGACAATTCTAAATCCCTGCCTAGAGAGTGGTGCCACCCCTGAAAGAAGGAAGGGTGTGCTTCTGGCTCACAATTGAAGGGAAAGAAAGCCATGTCGGTAGGAGTGGCACACAGCTGGCCATGTGGTATGGGGAGTGTTTGCACTTAGCTTGCTTTCTCCTTTTCACACAGTCCAGGACCCCGGCCCAGGGACTGGTGGGGATCATATTTAGGGTGGGTCTTCCCACCTCAATTAATTAATCTAGAAAAATTTTTCTCATTATTAGAGGTCACTGTGGTGGTTCTAGATCCTGTAAGGTTCAATATCGATATTAATATTACCTATCAGAGACAGATCTTCTTATTGAGAAACCTCCTTGTATGAGTTCGGTTTCTGTTTCTGAGATAAAACACTGTGAGCAAAGGTGACTTAGGGAAGAGAGGGTTTATTTGGCTTATGGCTCCAGGGGCTCAAGAGTCCATGAAGGCAGAGTGGGGGCATGGCATCAAGTAACAGGCACGGAGCAGAAACAGGGAGCAAAAGCTCCAGTCTTGAACCACAGCACAAAGTGGCAGGTGTAACTGGAAATGATGGGGCTTTAATCTCAAAGCCTCCCACAAAGCCTCCCACAGCGACATAATTGCTCCAGCAAGGCTGCACCACCCAAACTTCCCTGCACAGTGCTAGCAACTGGCAAACAGGTGGACAAATACCTGAAGCTCTGGGAGCATCTCTCACTGAGACCACCACAGTACTGCCAAAGGCCCGCTTCCCACGTAGCACTCCACGAGGAGAAAACAAACTTTTTTAAAGGAAGGAAAAACAAAAACAAAATATTTTTTCGAGGAAAACCGTTCCGATAATGGAGACACTGAAGATGAATTTGCGATTCAAGCACACCAGAGGATTCAAGGCCATGCTGTTCAGAGGCGCCCTCACCGGCATTCTAGGAAGCTTTGATGTGGGTAGCTCAGGGTTCAGAGCAGGGACAGAGATACAGTGAAAACCACACCAGGTGTTTCTCATCACTGTCAGCAGGGTGCTCAGGACACAGAAGGCTGTTTGCATAACGTCCTTGAGAGCTGGAAGCTCTCTGCTAAGGAGAGCAGAGGAAACAGGTAGCGCGAATAATAAAGACCCAGAGACAGCGATGGGGGTTAAACTGAAGATGAGAGAAGCAGAGCAGGAAGCCACTAGACAGGGATTTGACTTCTACCAATGATCAGACCAAAGGGGCGATTCCTCAGACTGCCTAGACTGAACTGTTGTCTCCACCAAACCTCAGACTCCACACTCCTGTGAGTTCCTGTCTCTTCCCCTTTATATGGCTCTCTCCACCCAGCCTTATTGCTCCTGTCTCCACCTCCTAGTGCTACTCCCAAACACTCGGATTAAAGCTGTGAGCCACCAGCACCTGGATCTGTTTCTGGATCCATCTTGTTTAGCCCAGGGTAGCCATGAACTCACAGAGATCCATCTGGCTCTGTCTTCCACGTCTTGGGATTAAGGGTGTGCGCCACCACTCCCTGGCCACTGGTGGTGTAGCCCTGCACTCAGATCTTCAGGCAAATTTCGTTTATTAAAATACAAATAAAGCGTCACTCCAGAAACATCTTGTCAGAAGCAGTCCTGGGAAAGGTGGGCTTACCTTCCAGGAGGATAAGCAAAGTTCTCAGGAGACAGAGTGTGTAGGAAGGTGGAAGAATGTCCACTAACCTGCATGCCAACCACTTCTCTGTGAATTCATTAAGAGCAATAGAAAGAGCATAGCAGTGAGGAAGATGACATATGGAGTTCACGAGGAATTGAAATCTGCAGGGTAAAATAAAATCAAAGTTGGAATCACTGCCAGCGGTCCCAGAAAGGGAAGAAGCCAGGAGAACCACTTAGCCAGCCCCACGCGGGGAGGAGGCTGGGATTTCATTGATCTCCTTGACGACTTGATTCAGCTGTACTTGGACTAGAAAAGTTATCTGTATTATGGAAGCAACACACACCAGGACACTGTTCATAGAACATGCGACATTTTAGCAGCAGAAACTCAACAGCAGCAAGTTCCTTCTTGTCTGTATTTAGTTTTCCTAAGCTAGAAGCTGGGGCATTGGTAGTGTTGCTGAAGACACAGGCTAGCTGGGAGATTTCCTGCTGAGGGTGCACTAGCAGTCCCAGAGAGTGGAAGGCGGCCATGACGGCAGTTTGACTCTGACATAAGGAGCACAGTTTGTCCTCACAAGTCGACCTGTGGTCGCTGTGGGTGTTAGCTACAGACGGAAAGAGTGGATGAGTCCTGCCGACAGCACAATTCCTAGAAAAAGGGCAGGCCATGCATGCAAGGCTGTGGGATTATAGAAAAGGCACCTGAAGAAGACAGAGCTTTGCCCAGAAGGACAAGGATCTATCTCTTTCCACAGTAGAGTTAGGGGTCCATAGTCAGTATTAGGACAGGCAGAGCATAAGCGGTGAACATGCACGAAAGGGAAGGCTGGCTGGATGGCAGTCATGATTGGATCACCCTGTGAAGTGACATCCTCACCTGTGACATTCACAGAGTCCTCACAGCTTACTGACAACCCAACCAGATTTTTCTGAGAGTGGACGATGAACAGGTTGTCCCTCCTGAACACAAAATGGGGTTTTGTTCATGGTGTCTAAGGCAAAATTTTGTTGGTTAGGAGCAACAGTGGATGCTAATAAGAAGTCTACTTTTAAAGTTGCATTAGCATAAAAAGTGTCTAGATCGTCCTTTTGGAACAAGCATAATTCCCTGTGTCAGACATAGAGGTAGGGACTTTTAAAATATCCAAATTAACATTATTTCTTTCATCTGCTATTTTTTGCAAGGACGTCTCATGTAATTTTATCCAAATGACTCTAACCTATCCTTGTACCCTGTCACGGGGCCAACAACAGCTTCATTACATAGGACAGAACAGTTTCACAGCAGTGGACAACAAATTCCAACTGAACCCACAATGGCAGCAGATGGCTGAGAGTCCCTCGTACAGTGCTTACATGAGCAATAACTAACATCATGTGGAACATGGTCAGGGGGTGACAACTTGTCTTGCTCCTTGGATAAGGCGCCCGGCCTCCTGTGTGAGTTTTTAAACAGTCCCCAAGTGTGCGGGGATGCTTGCTGTGTGTGAGGCGTGCTTTCTTTAGGGATGGTCATGTGCATCCATCTGAAGGACATAGCCAAAGTTAAGTTGTTTCATGATGATGTTTTAATCTCGGTGACAGCAGCCAAATGCCCCTTTTTCTCCTGTGGAAACACAAGCACATTCTTTACCCCTCACCTTAGCAAGGGCAGGCTTCTGAGCATCATCAGCTTCCTCTCTGTATCAAATTGTCTGAGAGCAAATGGCAGCATTGGCTCCGCCCGACACTGCCGTTCTTCTGAGCTTGCACGCTCATCCAAAATCTTAAATGTATACAGTATAGAGTAAGAGATAAGAAAACGCTGGAGGATGTAAGATATTCCCCTGTATGCTTTTCAGAAACCATTTTGATGATATGATGTTTGTGTTTAATTATGGCTTGGCCCTGTGGGTTCTAAGGGATTTCTGTTACATGTTTAATGTGACAATCAGCTGAGAATCAAGGTGAGCACTGGCATATGCGGGTGGGTTCTCAGTCTTAATAGTGCCACCTCAGCTCCAATAGTAACGGCACAGCCACTTATCTACCTGATCATTCCCCTTTCCATGGGGACCCATAGCCCCAGCATGAGATCTGGTAGGAGGAACACATGTAGGATGAATTCCTTGTCTTGTCTAATGTTGAACCTGAAAACTCATCAGAGAGATATGATCGGTTTCATGTTGGCGACCAGCCTCGACAAAAATACCTCTCGCCAGGGTAAGGGCGTGGGGATTTAGCAAATATAATAAGGAATGTGAGGACACGAATGAAAATAATAAACTGGAGAAACATAGGACAGTATCGGGAGTGAATTCCAGTGAGTACTGAAATTCACCTGTGTTTAATTTCCAATTGCTTTGAATACAGCTGACCCTAAAGGTAGGAATAAGACAAAAGACTGCATTAACATGATACAAGGAAATGAACAGACCAATTAAAAGTCGCAGGCTACATTCATAGTTAAACATTCTGTTGCTAGAACAAAACAAGTCACGCTCACACACTAGACCATCACATTCTGCAGGTAAAACACTATCTGGGTGGAATCGCAAGTTATCTCCTCAAGGGAACTGGACCTTAGTTGGATCCTTAGACTCTTGTTTGAGGTGAGAACATACCGACTTCTCTATTCCTGGAGCGCAAGGGCTGGCTATTAGCCTCACCTGTTGACAATAGCAGTGAGAGAGAGGAATTCTCTGACCTACACCTAGGTGGGACCTTTGTTTGAGGTAGAGGCACAATGACCTTGAGGGAACTAGAGGTAAATTCCAACTCCCTGACCTTTGGTCAACATGAAAATAGGCTCATCGTTTTGGGCTTCCACAGTTTCACTTTGTATAATGGTAGCTGTTTGTAAAAGGGAGCAAGAAGCTGTACCATATTGAGAATCAGGCAGAAGATGACATGAGGGGGAAACATCCTTAGCAGTATCTGCACAGCACAGAGGACATTCTGTTCTGTTGAATAAAGGAAAAGGTTGTCTGTGAACGCCTCATGATTGGTCCAGCCTTGGCTGCCTGTCCTAGACTGGTACCAACAGGAAAGTAGGTAGACGCTCCCTCAATGAGAAAAGTGAGAGCAGCTTTGGGAAGGGTCCAATAGTAGATTTGAAAAAGGAGACTACCTGGCTTTTAGGATGATGACAAATAAGAAGACTTCCTAAAACGTCAGATCAAACCTCAGTCAGTTAACAAACTAAGTTTTGTAGTGTGAACTCAAAAAGGTCTTCATTGCTGACAATTTCATCTTCAAATATTTGAAAATTAAATATGCATTATTTGTAACAATACAAATGGGCAAAAGAGCAATGTTAGTGCAACAGATTGTACTACAAATGGAAGGGTCCTCCGTGAATGGCATGATCAGAATTTATTCTTCAGTTAACATTTTACACAGTTTTGCAACAAACACACATTCATGGGAGGGAGAACTTTGGTTGGAATGTAAAATGAATTCAAAACATAAATATTTTTTAAAAACACATCACCTGGGTTCTGTTTTCAAAATGCCCAGGTTATATAGTTTTTGGCCTCAGAAGTCCAAACAAATAACCCAGAAAAGAATAGTAATGGATTTTACTTTCTTTTTGTTTTATTTGTTTTCGTTTAGTTTTCCTGACAGAGTTTTCCTGTGTAACAGTTCTAGGTATCGTGGAACTCACTTCATAGACCAGGCTGGCCTCAAACTCACAGAGACACGCCTGCCTCTGACTAACAAGTACTGTGTATAGAGGTGTGTGCCACCTCCACCTGGCTGACGTTTATATTATTATAGGATTAGCAGTCTATACAAAGGAAGACATATGAAAACCCCCTATTTTAGGGAAAAAAAGTTCAGGCCCTTGTTTAATGAGATGAAAAGATAATACGATAAAACTTTTCATAGCTTAAAAGCAGCTATCAAGAACACAAGCAGTCAGAAGAGCTTGGTTCATTACACTTCACTAAGGCGCAGGCGAGGAGCACAAAGTAGGCTATCGTCTTCCTCACGTAAGGCCTACACCAAAAAGGGGTTCACGCAAATCTACAATGCATTACCACAGACAGGGGCGAAAACCAGGCTTCGGTAAAACCAGGATCTTAACCTGTGGGTCCCAAGAGAGCATTCAGAAAACAAATTAATCGGGAAAAAGGGGCTGTGTCTCTGTCAAAACGACTTAGCCCCAGGGAAAAGAAATCACATAAGTTGCTAAAGTCTGCAATTGAATTTATTTCTTGAGCAAACTGTTTTCATGCCTAAAATCTTCAAAGAAAAATAATTAAATGACGAAAAAATAAGCAGTATGATTTAAACAGTTGCTTTTTAAATTACAAACCCACAATTATCTCTGTTTTAAAAGAATGAAGCATGGAAAAATAAGGAGGCAGATTTTATTAAAGGAGAGTACTACCTAGGGACCAGAAACTTGCCTGATCAAATCCGAGCTGTCAGCAATATTGAAGGCTACTCTGGACAACAGCACTTTGAACACAAACAGTCATCGCCTTTCCTAATAAACAAACAAACAAAGTGAAAACCACTCTCATGAGCCATCTTTCAGATTGGGTAAAAGACAAAGCTAGTTTTCACAATGAAGCAACTGACATGGAAGTGGGAGCAAACTTGAGAGCTGGAATACCATTTATTCATATTTATCTTTGTTATACATGTGGATCTGTTGTAGTGCGTTTCCCTCTGAACTTTTATGTGGTTGAACATACCCCTTCACACGAGAATATTCAGATCAATGAAACAGCCTGCGAGACATCATCCTAAGCATCCCCACTGGCTGGCATCCTACCTGGCTCAACTACCAGATATTTTACTGCAGAATATCAAATTGAGGCTGAAATGAAATTGGCATGAAATGCTGCCCTTTGTTGATTTGGTGGGTTCCAATGAACTATTTCTGTTGTAGGCAGACCCTAATTTCACCAACCATCAATCGCTAGGTCAAGGACAGCTTTGTCGAGAAAATAAAGATCCTCTATTGCCTGAGGTCCTCTAAAGTTGTGCCTCAGGGACAGCAATCAAATTACCATCTATAGCATGGGTAATGTATGCCTGAGGGAACAGCTTTTTTCCACAGGAGCCAAAAGAAAGCCTACATATAACTAACATCTATTTGGGCTGTTTAATTATGCCTTGACTCAGCACTTTTTATTAATATCTTTTCAGAGGTGACTCTAATATTAATATTTCTGTGGCAAAGGCAAGTCTTTCGCGGCCTTGTGAAGTTAGGAGATGGTGGAAAACTCATCTTTTAGATCTGCAGTTCTCCATTGCCAATCTTTTGGAATAACAGTAGGAAAAAACAAGCCCGGGTTGAAGGCTTCCGTACGTTGTGACACCTCGTTAATGTCCTGCAAATCTGGCAATGTTCTCCATTACCCTTGCCAAAGACTAACGTTTTCGATAACAGCTCTCTGAGATTAGATGGGAAAGTCTTTTTCAGATTGTTGTCTAACCTACTTCCGAAGTCTGTGTAAGGGTCATTGGCCCTTTGTCTGGTTTGTGAAAAGTCTGCAGTAGCATTTTCAGGTATTTAAACCATTTTATAGTCTCTGACGCAGCAAAATCCCATTTAACTTACTGCTTAAGCATCGTCATGCATTTGACTCTCAACCCCATAGGCTGTTCAATGGTGATCACCATAGGAGGATTAGCATTTGATCCTGTGCCCTTTGAACAACAGCCTCTTCATGCCACCAAGTGCTGAACTGAAGGAATTCCACAGAGGAAGTCCGAGCCAGCATGTTCCAATCTCAGTGCGTGTAGTAGTTTAAATAAGAATGGCTCCTCAACCACACACATACATAGGCTTTAAGATTGAATGCTTAGTCATCAGGGAGTAGTACTTCTCAGAAGGATTAGGAGATGCTGCCTTGTTGGAGTCCTGGTGGTCTTCTTGGAAGAAGCAGCTCATTGGGAGTGGGCTTGGAGATTTCAAATGCTCAAGCCAGGCCCAATGGCTGGCTCTCTCTCTCTCTCTCTCTTTCTCTCTCTCTCTCTCTCTCTCTCTCTCTCTTCCTGCAGCATGAAATTCTGGATGTAGAACTTTCAACTACTTCACTAGCACCCTGTCTGCCACCATGATGTCAGTAGACTAAACCCCTGAAACTGTAAGCATGCCCCAATTACATGCTTGCTCTCATGAGGGTTGCCACGAACATGGTCTGTCTCCACAGCAACAGAGCAGTTCCTAAGACACAAGCCAGCGGGACATTGCTGTGGCAGACATGCTTCTTCTGGGCCGAATGTGGACATTGGAGCAGGGACGCAGTCGACCACTTTAAGCACGGATTAATGGACCATACTGCAAGAGTTTTGGAAGATTGTGATCCTGAGAGCAACGTAGGCTGGGAAGGCCCGGATCAAGAGCTTTCAGGGGAGAAGAATATTAGTAAATGCGTTCTTGTGATATTTGACAAAGATTGCTGCTGCCTTTTGCCATGGTCCATAACATCTGCCTGAAGCTACCATGAAGAGTTTTAGATTAATAGCGCTGGAAGGGGAGATTTCAAGACACTCTAGTGTGGCCTGTGTTGTGTAGCGATTAGTGGTCACTCTTTAGTTACAGGTGTACACAGGAAAGAAGAATGCTGGAGAAGGAGAAATGCAAAATGTGAAGTGAGAGGAGAAAAGGAGCACCAGGAAGTGTATGAGAGCTAAGTCCAGTGCTCAAAGAGATTAAAACGTTTAAAGAAATCCTGATGCTGCAGGGACTAAAGGTAGTGGTGGTCTCAGGACGAGATCCCACCAGGCTAAGCCTAGTCTACATAGGGAGTCCCAGGACAGCCTGAGCTACCTAAGAATGAGCCTTTCTCAAAGAAACGAAACAAAACCAAAACCCTCATATTGTAGAAGCACAGCAAGCTAGTGTGGGAGGGAGACTTCATTGGAGGAGGTATTTAGGTCAGGAGGGCTCTCCTAGAGTGGGTGGAGCAAAAGGACCATGAAGAGAGTGGGCGTGATGCTAAGCAGGCTGAATGGGTACAGTGCTTGCCAGGCAAGCAGGATGAGCACAGTTAAGATCCAGCATCCATGTCAAACCACGTGGCTCTGGCGGACCTCTTGTAATCCCTGCACTCTGGAGGAAGAGACAGGAAATCCCTGAGGGCAGGCCTGGCTAATTCTCTGTTCAGTGAGAGAACAGGACTCGGCAAATAAAGTGGAGAGTGGACAAGGAAGACATCCAGTGCCAAGCTCCGGCCACGTGCTGGGACCGCACACACACACAAAGAGAAACACAGGAAAACAAAATAAATGAATTTTGTGAGTGTGTTTGCCTCTGAGCCCAGTGAGTAAACAATTCACGTCCACCTGCCTGCCCGCACTCGGCCATTGGAGGACACGCCAATAAGTCCCTCCTTATGCAGGAGAAGACAGCTCCTCGGTGTTGTTCTTCCTGGACTCCAGAACTGTGAGAAGTGATGGGTCAGGAGGATGGAAAGGGACGCCTATCCATTTGTGCTACATTATATAGAAGAGTTTGATCTCCATATTATAGAAAGGAACCTTCATGCTTCTGCTAAATAGCTGAATATGTATGTATGGTTACTGGTTTGCTTGTTCTTTGCTAATCCTGCCACCACCCCAGCCCTGAAGCCCCTGGAGGACCACAACGCTGATATCAGCAGGAACTCACTAGACTCTGCATTTCAAAACAGACCTGAAGCCAGACACCAAGAGCATGCGGGAAACATGAGGAGGACGTTAGCAAGAGGAGCAGAGACATCACCAGCCTCAGAAATGTGGCTAATCAGAGGGGCGAGACAGAACTCCAGAAGGATTGCCCGATCTCGTCTGTCCCCCTGGTCTCCAGAACACTTAGGTCGGGAGATGAGATGTAAGACAGCGTGGGGCGTTCTGTTGCTGTTTTGGGAAAGTTATTCTGTCCCCTTCTCAGCTCTCCTAAGAGGAGCAGAACTTAAAACATTCAATTCCCGTCTCTGCTGGATGATTTCCTTAGTGATAGGCTCTCTGGACCCTGATCTAGTTACAAAGTAACTTTCAGCTCTTATTATTTACCCAGCCCAGGCCGTTTCATTCGAGCAGTACAAAATGAACTGGGAGACAGTGTCAGATCTTTCTCCATGATGAAATGATCACCAAGTCAGGACAAGGAAAAACCCCCACAGTTCCTCTCCCACCCTCACCACGGAGCCAGCTCAGCAAAGAATAGGGGAGGGGTAAACTAAGGAAAGAAAAAGGCTGGCAGTAGGTTCAATGACTGACGGTAGCTTAAGGAGCCGGGGCGGCCATAGACAGACAAAGAGTGTCTACCGGGCACAGGGTTTTGTGTGGGAGCCAGACAAAGGCTGTTGTCTCTGGCTACCGTTTCCCACCTCCAAAAACCCTCTGTGAAGCTGGAGTACTTACGCCTGCCCGTGCGCAGTGGTGAGGATTCGGCAGTGCATCACACGAAGACGTGGTCCATTGAGGCAGGAGGTGTCCAGAGGTCTCTGCACTCCACTCTCGTCATCACAGAGGGGAACTGGGAAGGAGGGGCCGCTAGAAAGCAGACTGCCCAGGCTTGGATGCCGGCTCGGTCTCCTGCTCTCTGTGTGGCCATACCTAGGTCCATGGCATTAAAAACCAACACTTGTTAAAATGATGGCTCTTTGAGAGAGGCTGGAAGAGGGAGCGTAGAACACACAGAATATTGTCTTAGGCCTACTAGAGAAACTGCCAGTGAGCACTGCCATGTGCTAAACACACACACCCTGAATCACCATTCTGAATTCAGGCCTGTGACTTCAACAAAGAAAAGCCCTCGTATATTTTGGCTCTTCCCAGGAGTTGGCAGGTAATTCTGGAATGCTCAGTTAAACTCTTGACCATGGATGAGATATCAGCAAGTGCTGGAGCTGAGAATCTCACCTGTTCTCTCTCAGGCTGCCTCTGTTGCCAGGAGACAGGTAGATTTTTTTGCAGCAAGGCAACTCTGGGTTCGCTCCTGAAGGACAGACTGACACAAAGCACAGTTTGTTTTCAGCTCCCAGGAGTAGCGTGGTCTCTGACTGGGGATACATCGCAGGATCCCTTATGGGGCAGTGTAAGTTTAAACATCCAGGTCTGTTGAATTGAAAAGAATGTGTCTAGATACCGACACAACTCTGAGATAATACAGCGGAGCTCTGTTTCTCATGCAGCACACACGGCTACTGCCCATGTTCATTGGCTGACACACACACACGCACACACATATCTCTAAGGAACAGCCAATGGCCCCCTCAGCCAGCACATCAATGACAACCCACCCGAGCTGCAGCCAGGTCCCACTGACACTTGGGACTCTCCCTTCTGGGGACAAGAGCATCCAGTTCCAACCTTACAGCCTGGCCATTTTGGATGTTAGTCCCATGGAGTGCAGTGCTCCCAAGAGTGACTGGACTGGATTTCCTTGTGCTGTCTTCTTACCTGTTTTTCAGTTACCATGAAGAAACACCACAGCCAAGGCAACTTTAAAAGAAACATTTAATTTCTGGCTCACATCTGCACACGGTTTGGTTCCCTTACCATCATGGCAGGGAGGAAGGCAGCATGCAGGTAGGCATGGTGCTGGGACAGTAGTGAGATCTTCCTTCAGATGTACAAACAAGAGGCAGAGAGAGGGCTAACTGGGAATGGACTGAGCTTTGGAAACCTCCAAACTCACTCCCAGTGACACGCCTCCCCGACAGGGTCATAGTCCCTAATTCTCCCCAAATATTTCCAGTCGGGTACCCAGAATGTGGTCGTATGAGCCAATGGGGGACAGTCTCATGTAAACCACTACACCGTCCCGCTCCAGTCCCATGGAAGTTCACTCCACCCTGCTTTCCAAATCTCCACGGTGCTGAGATCCTCCTGTTGTATCTAGCCTACCAGTCCGGGATTTTCCAGCTCTCCTTTCATAAGCATGTTTATTATTTGGTATTGACAATGAGGTACTCCATCAGAAATTCGCGTGTGGGAGAATAGTCCTCAACTGTTAAGAAACAGCTCCACATGAACGTACAGCTAACTGTCACAGTCATAATACCTTGTTTATACAGAAGGTAAAATGGTGGCCCACCATGGTCCGATCCCATCGTTCCCCTCACACTCTACAGCTGCAGATTCTTCCCCCTGGATCGAATGGCACAGAAGTACGTGGTCATCCACAAGGCCATAGACACTGTTACTCTGCTGAGAAGGATGGATGTAGGAAAGACAGAGATCCAGGCAGGGAGTATCAGCATGCATCATGGGAGCAGAAGAGAGGAGGTGAAGACCAGGGGGTCTGTAGTCTCCTTTGCACTAGGACGCGGCACAGTACTCCACAGATAAGGCGCAGTCGGAAAGCTCAAGACTTTCCTGGGAATGGGTCAGATCTCATGCCTGGAAGATGTTGGTCAAAACGTGCAGGTGTTGGGAGTCCCGCAAAGGACAGCTGAGTAGTCTGTCCCACAAAGGAGCCTAAGCGCAAAGCTGGCAGTGAAGCTCTGTGTGAATCCTTTCAGGTCTCTGGATCCCCTGAAGACCTCAGTTGTCTTCAAGCCACTCCTTGAACAGCCTCTGGAACCTGCCCTTGCTTTCCTGCTGGCACCTCCCTTCTGGC
>LOEQ01008682.1:8563-50642 GCA_001685075.1 Bramus lutescens
CGTGCGGGAGCTGGGCTGGACGAAAAGCAGGGCCCGCTCCCTTATCACTACAAGTACCCAACACTATAAAAGTGAAAATCAGTTCCTCTAAAACCTCTGTGCTCATTCCCTTTTCTTCTCTTTCCTGGACCCCTTGGTGACCCATGCCCATGATAATCACCACCTCCTCAGAGCTCTGGACGCATCTCTACACAGGAGAGCTCAGCTAGACAGCATTCACTGCCATTGCACAGTGTCAAATTAACCTCCTCTTGGACTGTCAGCTTCTGGAGTTTAGAATCTGTGTTTTATATCAGCCTTTTATGCCTGGCACCTGGCTAATGAGGAGGCACCATGGAACTCTATTAGTAAATCAGTTCATGGGTAATGGACTCAAGTCTCTGAAGCTCTAAGTCTAGCAACTCTGACAAGCCCCAAATAGTTGGAATCAGCTGGTCTTGTGTTTTGTCATCAGGTGGTAGTCTTGGGTGGCAAACTTTCAGCAATACAGCCCAGGCTTCAGCTAGCCAGGTTACATTATATAACCTCATAAAAATGATTTTAGTATGTTTCCCTTGCTTAAAATGCTTTTAAACGTATGATTTATTTTCCCAAAGACATCCGTTGTTTGTCAGATACCACTTCCGATATCTACTGAAGACCAACCATATGTCCGAACTAAGTTGCTAGTTTCAAAAAACGATCCACAAACTTGACTAGTTGTTCATGCTGCAGAATAAATCCAAAAGATACTGACAGCTGTCAATATCAGTATGCCACCATCTTGCTCAGATTCTGACATATTTGGTTGGTGGGGTTGTATGGTATATGACATATAGGAATATATCCTTAGAAGGCTGTGCAGAATGTTTTAATGAGAACCACACTGCTTAAATACATGGTTTACTCAATGCTAACATACATTTAATACTAATAAGAAATCATTTATTTTAAATTATTTTTTCCTAGGCTTTAAATAAAGAGTATTTCAACAGTTATTTTATAGAACACGATGTGTAAGGTAATATACCTAAGGATAATTCTTACACATTTGTTTATTAAGTCATTATTTGTACTGATATTTCTGATTAGTACTACTGTTAAAATGATTTTTGAAATTCAGGTTTTTGACCCATAGGTTTCACTAGTAATTTCTGTATCAAACTGTATGGCCCCCAAGCTGCAGGGCTTCTCTTGGAATGTATTTTATGTATATCTCCATTAAGATGGCATTACAAGCTGCAGTTTTTGAAATTAAGCTTTAATTTCTCCACATGTTTTCCACTTATGTGCTCTTTAATTACTAAAATGCTTCGCATAATGAATTCTGAAGCTATGGATTGATTTAATGCCACAATAAGGACTTATCTGCTTTGATTCTTAACTCGCTCACTCAACTGGCATCCAGGAAATACCAGTGGATAGGATTTAATCATGATAATATTGTTTCTAAGGCAGAAGCAATGTGATCCATGGGATCTCCTACAGCAACAAAATCAAATTAATGTTTGAAATTTTCTCTCTTCTCTTCCTTCCCTCCCTTCATCCCTCCCTTCTTTCTCCCTTCCCTTCCTCCTTTTTCTTTCCTTTTTGGGTCAGAGTCTCATTATATAACTGTGGTTCTCCTGGAACTCACTGCTTATATAAGGCTGGTCTCAGTGTCCCAGAGGTGGGCGTGCCTCTGCGTCCCCAGTAATGGGATTCAAGTTGTATTCCATCATTCCCAGCTAATATTTGAGAATTTTAATGTTAAATTTAATTACATTCTATGTTTAAGAAAAATGTTAGGTTTCCTAGAAATCTAGAGAAGATGTTTGAACTGATACCATATATACTGTAGTGATATTTCATTTGTATTTTAATAAATACAGCTTCAGAGAGTAAAACAGCCTCACTGATCAGCTGTACAGACCAGGCAGTGGTGACACACACCTTTAATCCCAGTAGCCACACTAGTTTACCATAGAAACCGGCTGGTATTAACACCTTTAATCCCAGCATTAGGTGAGGACCATAAAATATACCTTGAGGTGAAATCTGGTTTCCCACTGCAACCACACACACCAGTCTTATTCTGAGATCCCTGGAGGCAGGATCACCATTTTGGACTGTGGTAGAGGTAAGAGTCAGTGGCTAACTCTTTTGCTTTTCTGACCTACAGGTTGAACCCCAATTTCTGTCTCTGGGTTTTTATTAATCATGCTACAAAATACCTAAACCTCTTCTGATCTATCTACAATTAAATAACTTGCAGAGTTTTATCGAAAGACATGATTTGGCTGATCAATGCAATCTCCATCTTGCAATACATAGAGACCATTATTTGAACTCAGCAATATTAGTATTGAATATGAGCAGATATCTATGATATGATTTGCTTCAGTAAGTAGTAAAGAAAATAACTGCATTATTCTGGCCTACTTTGATAATAAATATTTTCGTATTTCTAGAGAATTCTGTATATGTGTGTACTCATGTGTGCATGTGTCTGTTCTGCATGTATATGTGCATGTGTGGCATGTGAGGCTGCAGCGGGAAGCAGATCTCACCTCAAGGTATATTCCTTGGGATCTGTACAGCTTGTGTTGTGGGACTGGGTCCCTCAGTAGATCTGCTTGCAGTGGGAAACAGATCTACCTCTCTTAACTGCTCAGGTACGTAGATTGTAGATTTCAAGGCACCAGCTCTTTGCACGGATACTAGAGATAGAATTTAGGTCCTCATGATTGTGTGGTCAAACCTTTCCTGGGCCTCTCCTCAGCTGGCACATTTTTGGAATTTTCATCACAGATAAAATAATAGACAGGCGTTCATGTCTTTAATCACAGCACTTGAGATAAAAACAGTATGATCTTAATGAGTTTGAGGCTAGCACAGTCTACATAGTGATTTCTAGGTCAGGCAGGGCTACACAGTAAAACATGGTCTCGACAGCAACAAAACTACATTTAGTAATATCTCAAGCAGATTCATTAAATATGCTTTAGTTCCAATTCTCATCAATAAATCCCTCCTTCCTTAGAAAAATGTAAACTTCTTTGGAGGCAATGTGGATCATACGTAAGGATATCTCTTGTCTGTGTTTTATTGTTTTAGCCCTTAGATGTTCCCTGAATTAAGAGGCCAAGGGGAGTTTGATTTCTGAAATGCTACTTTTGAAAAAATATATAGCCAACTAGTCCAGCAAATTATTTCCGATATCCAGCTCAGACTGTGAATGTAGCCTCATTTTCAGAATATGTGGCTGCTTCAATTCTGGAGGACAATTTTCTCAGCCTAGAGTTAATTCTTTTTTTCTCCAGAAAGGTAAAGAAAGAGTTCAGTGCAAATGTATACGCTTGCTCTTGTGGGTTTTCTGCAATGCTTTTCATCAAGGATTCAGAACAGCAGCAGAAAGGGTGACATTCATACGACTTTTCACGTTAGTCTATTCTGGCCATGAGTGTTAGAGTTAGTTTAAAAAGTAATGTAAATGGTGGGGATTCTTTTCCTACTTTGTTTAAGATTTCTTTTTTGTTGTTGTTGTTTGTTTTTTGAGACAGGATTTCTCTGTAGCTTTGGAGCCTGTCCTGGAACTCGCTTTGTAGACCATGCTGGTCTCGAACTCACAGAGATCCACCTGTCTCTGTCTCTTGAGTGCTGAGATTACAGGTGTGCGCCATCACTGCCCAGCTGGTGTACGTTTCGTTGAAACACGACTCCCTCAACTCTTTGCCCAACTTGCTTTTTGCCCTGGGCTAAAATGAGCCGTAGTCTTGCTGCCTTTCCTCTCTTGCACACTGTGATCCTGTTCCATTGGGAGATGTCTGCTTCATTTACTTATTAGTATTTCCTCTTCAGATAATGGTGATATTACTAAGAGACAGTGTAAAATGTCTCACAATTAATCCAATTTACTTAAGAATAAATTGAAAGAAAAGTTATAATTATGGGGTACAATGATTCCCAGCTTCCATGGAAGTGGAGTTACAGACTTAGAACATAAAGCACAAAAGAAGAGATCAAATATTAATCTCAGTTATAAAACAGATGACTTTCAGAATAAGTAGAACTTGCAGCACCATTAATGAAAATCCAGAGACAGAAATTGAGGTTCCACAAGAAGATCAGAAAAACAAAGCAGTCAGCCACTAGCCCTTACTTCTACCTCAGTCCAAAATGGCAGTCCTGCCTCCAGGAATCTCAGAATGAGACTGTGTGAGCGCTGTCTCCTCCTGTCTTATATTCCTCACCTAATGCTGGGATTAAAGCTGTGCACCTCTACCAGCCGGTTTCTATGGAGAACTACTGTGGATACTGGGGTTTAAGGTGTGTGTCACCACTGTCTGCACTGTAAAGCTGACCAGTGGGGCTGTTTTACTCTCTGAAGCTCAGGCAAGCTTTATTTATAAAAATACAAATGAAATATCATAAGACTTATTTAGGAAAATAGAGGTAAGAAAGGCACTGGGCTTTTTTCCCCCTAGACTTGGTTGAGAAAACTTACTATTTCTAAACAGAGAAAGAAGCAACACATGTCACGAGCTTTGTGAAGTTCACTTGTGATGTTACTACTCACACATTCAGGTATTTGCATACAAGCAAAGCAAGGGGAACATGAGGAGAAGCTTCTCTTGATATCTTTCAAACCCATCTGACCGAGGAACAGCACCCCCTCCTGAGCAGGGACAGGGTTTGCCTACATAGCGCTCTACGACGAATGCACTAGGAAATCCTGTCTTTCACCCAGGTTGTAATATAAAGACATAATCACAGATCTGAACCTCCTTTTCTGTAAAGAAAAATACACTTCTTAAATATTGTTGGCAACTCAAAAAATTAGGATGAAACTACAATGCAATCTTTCATTCAGTTATGGAACTCCTTTGTTGAACATCTAAAGTGAGCGCAGAGAGAACTATATGTCATAACCACACAAGGGAGACTTAGATAAAAGCAAATAAATCGCTCAAGTAGCTCACAGCCTGGTGCTAAAATCTTTAATGATGAACACTGGCCCAGAGTGCTGACACAGAGCCCTCAGCTCCACTATACTGTAGTCTTGCTCTCAGATTTCTTCCTGACTCAATATCTTCAGAACCATTTTCATACAACTGATGGCTTTAACTTCTTTCTCTGCCATTTGAATGGAAGTCTTTGCACTACAAGAACATCTTTCCCAAGAATCGGATTGCCACCTCTTTACCATGTAGCCATCATCAGAAATAGGAATCTTTTGATCTCTGATAGAGGTGCAGTCAAATAAGGCACTATTAGCAAACACATTAGCATACTGGTCACCCTCCTCTCCTGATGCTTCCAATATTTTCCCACTATTTCAACCCCATTCTTTTGGACAGTTGAGGTCATGTTGCTCCTTCTGTAACAGGATTTTACTTGCAATAGTTGGTATAAGATCTTTCATGTTGTGAGATATTTGAATACACAGCGTAAAGATACATCACTGTGATTGGTTTAATAAAAAGCTAAATGGCCAATAGTTAGGCAGGAGGTATAGCAGGGAATTCTGTACAGAGAGAGCTCTGGGAAGAAGGGAGGTGAAGTCACCAGGCAGATGCAGAGGGAACAAGACATGTAGGAGAGGCAAAAGTCATGAATCATGTGTTAACTCATCGGTAAATATTAATGGGTTAATTTAAGTTATAAGAACTAGTTGTACAAGATGAAGATATAGGCCAAACTTTTATCCCCCCCCCNNTTGTGTATTATTTATTTTTATTTTGAAGCTACCCTCTGTGTAAGCAATTAAAAGACACAGGGTAGGATTTACTAAAAGCCATCTCTGTGAATTTATCCAGTAACAGACTGCAGGATGATATTGGAGCATAGGTCACAAATTATTCTACTTTTCAGGATTCATCTGTTTTCATAGGCTTGACCTTTGATTTGAGTGTTTGATTGCACAGGACACTTTACTGTAGTTGTGCATGTCCCTGTGGAAAGGGCTACAGCTTTCTATCCTTTTCTTTTTCAAGTTCTACTTTTTTAGTTTACTTTAAAAAAAACTTTTTCCATTTTACACATCAATCCCAGTTCCTACTCCCTCTTCTCCTCCCATTCCCTCGACACTGTACCCCCCATCCACTCCTCAGAGAGGGGAAGGCACATTGCTTTGGGGAAAGTCCAAGGCCCTCCCTACTCTATCTAGGTTGAGCAAGGTATCCATCCAAAGAGAATAGGTTCCCAAAAAGCCAGTACATGCAGTAGGAATAAATCCTGGTGCCCCTGCCAGTGGCCCTGCAGTCTGCCCCAGACATACAACTGTCACCCACATTCAGAGGGACTGGTTTGGTCCTATGCTGGTTCCTTCCCTGTCCCGCTGGAGTTGGTGAGCTCCCATTAGCTCANCAAAAAGCCAGTACATGCAGTAGGAATAAATCCTGGTGCCCCTGCCAGTGGCCCTGCAGTCTGCCCCAGACATACAACTGTCACCCACATTCAGAGGGACTGGTTTGGTCCTATGCTGGTTCCTTCCCTGTCCCGCTGGAGTTGGTGAGCTCCCATTAGCTCAGGTAGACTGTTTCAGTGGGTGTACCCATCATGGTCTTGAACTCTTTGCTCATATTCTCACTCCTCAACTGGGTTTTGGGGGTTCGGTCCAGGGCTCTGATGCAAGTCTCTGTCTCTGTTTCCATCAGTTTCTATGGTGACATTTAAGTTATTCATTAATCTGACTACAGGGCAAGGCCAGTTCGGTCACCCTATCCACTATTGCTTTGGGTCTTAGCTTGGGTCATCCTTGTGGATTGTTGGGAACTTCTCAAGTGCCAGGTTTCTTGTTAGCCCCATAATGGCTCCCTCAATTAAAATATCTCTTTCCTTGCTCTCCATCTCTGCCCTTTCTCCATCTCAACTATTCCATTCCCACAAGGTCTGCTACCTCCTCCCCTTCTCCCCTTTTCTTCTTCTGCCTTCCTTTCTCTCCCAACCCCCATGCTCCCTATTTTGTCAGGCGATCTTGTCTATTTTCCATTTCTAGTTGTATCTATAAATAAATGTTTTTCTTAGGGTTTACCTTGTTACTTAGCTTCTCTAGGGTTGTGGACTATATACTGTATACTCATTATCCTTTGTTTGATAGCTTGCATCCACTTATGAGTGAGTACATACCATGCTCATCTTTCTGAGTCTAGGTTACCTCCCTCAGGATGTTTTCTTTTCTAGTTCCATTCATTTGCATGCAAATTTCAAGATGTCATTTTTTTCAGCCGAGTAGTGCTCCATTGTGAAAATGTACCACATTTTCTTTATCCATTCTTTGGTTGAGGGACATCTAGGTTGTTTCTAGTTTCTGGCTATCACAAATAATGCTGCTATGAACATAGCTGAACAAGTGTCCTTGTAGTATGACGGAACATCCATTGGGTATATTCCCAAGAGTGATATTGCTGAATCCTGAGGTAGGTTGATTCCCAATTTTCTCAGACACCGCTATATTGATTTCGAGAGTGGTTGTACAAGTTTACATTTTTACCAGCAATGGAGAAGTGTTCCCCTTTCTCCACATTCTCTCCAGCATAAGCTGTCATTGGTGTTTTTGATCTTAGCCATTCTGACTGGTGTAACATGGTATCTCAGAGTCTTTTTAATTCACTTTTCCCTGATGGCTAAGGATGTTGGATATTTCCTTAAGTGTCTTTTGTAGGTCAAACTTTTATAATTGGCAAGTCTTTGTGTAATTTTTTTAAAGTGTGAGAGCTGGCAGCCCAAAGAAAAATCCATCTACAACCTTCTTTGGTTAGACTAGTCTAATATTCAGTGAATCCAATGAGCAAAAGAACAAAGTTAGGTGTAATATCATTTTAAATATTCTCAACATGACACATGCTTTTAGCCAGTGAGCATAGACAGAAAGAGCTGGCTTTAGGAGCCATACATGAATGACATGATCCCAGTCAACCTACTATGTACATAGCTGGCCTTGGAGAAAATGTCTAATTTCATGGAAGGCCTTCTACCACCCATGTGTAAAATAAGGATAACAGGAACCCGCTTTCTAGGTCAATCTGAATATGAAGAAGGTAAACAGGATGGCATTAGTTGTTTAAAAGTGAACAAAGAATTAGTATATACTTGGAGAAGAATCTAGTCAAAGCTGCTGAATGGAAGCTGCTGGGATCCTGCAGGACCTCTTGCTGAATTCTTAACTCTCATTCTTGGTGGTTGCTACACACTCTATAGGCATGAGCCAGTCCCAAATTCTAGAATTCTTCAGGATAGTACTCTGTTGCTATTGTTTGTTCTTTGGCTTCCTATTGGTGTCTATGACCCTTTTATATATGTAAAAAAGTGTTCTTTAGTTATTTTTGAATTCTTGGCCAACAATCATTA
This sequence comes from Bramus lutescens, assembly GCA_001685075.1. NCBI lineage: Eukaryota > Metazoa > Chordata > Mammalia > Rodentia > Cricetidae > Bramus > Bramus lutescens. Next base: position 16,874 of record LOEQ01008682.1, read on the forward strand.
TACTGCTTTAATTGTCTTTCCCGTATTAGTCTGTTTTGGTCTAAAATTACCTCACTCTGCAAAGTTGCCCTTGCCTTTTCTCTTTTTAATTTTTGTATTTCAAAACTATTCTATTATTATTGTTGTTATTATTCCTATTATTTTATTGAAAGAGAGACTGAGCACACATCCACATGCCATGATATGTATGCAGTGTTGTGTGCAGGTAGGTGTTAGAGACAACTTTTGGGAATTGGTTCTTTCTACTTTGGATTTTAAGGTTTAACTCTGGTTATCGGTTTTATGTAGCCAGCGCTTTTTTCCATTAGGCTTATCCCACAGGACCCAAGTTGCTTCTTCCCAGAAAAAAAAAGAGAGAAAACTTTGGTCTTCTTGGCTTCTGTGTATTGACTGAATGACAAACTTTGCCTTCTAGTCAATAATGAGGAAGAAACACATGCAAGCTCGGCAGATCCCCAGAAGAAATCTGTATCAATGGATGTCACACAACTAAGCTATATTTCCCTCCAAAGAACAGGACTGTCTGGAGCAAGTGGATGGCTTTGAAGCACTGTGCTCTACCAAGCCATCTTCGTTTTTAGTAGAGATAAACAACAGTCCTCTCAAACCACAGCAATTTGACTCCATGTCTTCAGCTGGATTATGGGACATGAACATTTATTAAAATGTGTAATATGCAACCTCTGGAACTTAGACTTATTAGTCTAAATACTGAATTTCCATGAAAAAAATCTTAGATTTTTTATACTTCACAAAGAGCATTAGACATATGCCATTGTTAGTATGACAAGTGAGTATAATTTTACAAGCAATAGGCAAAACACTAGAAACTAGATAATATGATATTTAAAAATTCTTTTAAGTCAAAATCAGCATGATGTAATTTCTATAAAGTAGTACATGTCCACGTGGTGCATGGTGCTATATGCAAAATAACCCGTGCTTTCTGCATTCAAAAAAAGAATTCAGAAATGCAACACAATTATGATCATTCAATACTGTCCTAAGGCAGAAGAGTTTGAGGATCATTTGGGAGAACTGGAGATTTTCCTTGTCTTTATTAAGTCTGTCTTAGTTAGGGTTTTTGTTGCTGTTATTAAACACCATGATCAAATTCACCAGGAGAGGTAAGGGTTTATTTCAGTCACAGCTCCACATAACAGTTCATCATCAAAATCAGTGAGTGTAGGAACACATGCAGGGCAGGAACCTGGAGGCAGGAGCTGATGCGGAGGCCGAAGAGGGGAGCTGCTGACTGTCCTCCTCCCCATGACTTGCTTAGCCTGCTCTCTTATAGAACCAGGACCACCAGTCTAGGCCTGGCACCACCCATAATGTACTGGGCTCTCTGTCATCAGTAATTATGAAAATGCCCATACAGCCTTGTGAAAGAATTTTTTAAAATTGAAGTCCCCTCCTCTCAGATGACTTTATCTTGTGTCAAGCTGACTATACAGCACAAAGACAAAGAAAAAAATACAATGGGAATAGGGGATCAAACAAAGAAAATGGAGGGGAAAGGAAAATGTGCATTAAAAGAGGAAATTCAGTGGATGGAACTAGAAAGAAATCTTCCTGAGTGAGATGACCCAGCTCCAGAAAGGTAAACATGGCTTCCAGTGGTGAGACTGGGCCAGTAACTCAGCCTCAAAACCATCCACCTGCACGCAAGATATGCTGGCGAAGCATTGAGCAGAAATTCTGGGAGAGGCCAACCACTGATCTAATTTGAGGCCCACGCCACTCGAGGGAGCCCAACATTGCCTTTATGGCTGGGAACCTCATGCCAAATGGCTCAGAGACCCAGAATAGAACCAAATACAATGTACAAAGTACCTACCTACCTACCTACCTACATAATACATACATACATATACACATACTAGCAAAGATGAATAAATAATTTTGAAAAACATCAATGAAATGATTTCTAATGGTATTCTGCTATTCTCATAAATAGGTGCTTAGTTAGTTTGCCATCGGAGAAGTTTCCTTAAGCAGCTAACAGCAAATGTAGAGACCCACAGCCAAACTTTAGACAGAGAAAGACACCAAATTGAAGGTCTCCATCGGGTCGCTCCACTTGGAGCTTGGGTAACCCTGTAGAAGAGGAAGAGAAATTGTGGGAGCCAGAGGGGTTGAAGACACCAGGAGAGCACAGCCTGTGGATTCAACGAAGCATGGCTCACAGATGCTCACAGAGACTGAAGCGGCTTTCACAGATATCAGAGAGCTGTGTGTGTGTGTGTGTGTGTGTGTGTGTGTGTGGCAGGTCATTGGCATATATGTTGTGACTGTCAGCTTGGTGTTTCTGTGTGACTCCTAACAGGAGTGGGGTGTCTCAGTCTCTTTTGTCTGCTCTTGAGACAGTGTTTCTCCTACTGGATTGCCTTGCCCAGACTTGATGTGAGGGTTTGTACCTGATCTTCTTGTATCTTATTATTCCGGGTTAAGCTGATGTCCCTGGAAGACCTGGTCTTTTCTGGGAGTTGCGGAGGTGGAGTGGATGTGGGAGAGAGGGGAGGTGGGGAACTGGGAGCAATGACAGGTGAGAGGAGGAGACGATACAGTCAGGATGTACTGAATGAGAAAAGAATAAATAAAATTTTACGAAAGACAGCAAATTCAAAACCAGTGGGTGTGATTGAGGTTATGTTTTGGAAGAACAATGAGAAAGCATAAAGTCCTGTTCATGGCCCATGGTACTTAGGTTATAAGAGTTCTCAAAAAGTCACTGGCAAAGGATGCAATTGCAGGGAAGCATTTTCAAGAAAGATTTTCCATATAGAATGGATTGGAGCAAAGGAGTAAGACAGTAGGCCCAACCGGAAAGCTTGATACTGGGGAACTGTGATTCATCATTAAATCACTCATACTGATATTATGGCTCAAGAAGAAGAAAAATAATAAGGCTTAGCTGCATAAAACATTTCCAATGATGTATATTCTAAATGATGTTCCAGATAGGTGACCCTATCTGTCTAGAAACTTGTACTTGGAAGACATCCAAAGCTCACAGGGTGGACGAAAGAGTCTCAGATCTCAAGCATGCTGGTGAAAACAGTCTATGAAAAGGCGATGGCAGAGATCCACGGGCAGAGGTCACAGAGAACAATGAGCAGGCCATGGCTCTCAGTCTCTGTCATGCCTGAGTGCCTCTCAAACAATATAGGTCCATGATTGACACATTTGGCTAATGGCTTCCTGATGATGTTGCTCTAATTAATGCCGAGAGCTTACCAGCAAAGTCACCAAGAAACGGTTCCATTATCAGGAAAAACACTTGCTTTCTGTACAAATTTAGTTTCTTCTGAAATTTCAATAGTTATGTCCTGTTTTTTCTTAGCATGTCATGCCTATGTGAGCATGGTATTCGATATTATGAAGCAAAAATAATAATATAAATATAAAAGGATGAGAGCTTTCATTACCAAAAAAATACTAAAATAAAAAAACTGTGTCACAAAACTGTGGCATTGGCACTGCAGATTAAGAGGGGAATCATTTCTCAGTACAGTTCATTCTTAAGTAAGAGGAACATTTTGACAAAGTGTCTTTATTACTGTCATGTTCAAAACGTTTGGTACACAATAAGTTTGCAACACTATAATATGAAATGGAGTTAGAGAGTTAGATATTTATATCTAGAGATAATATAAAAATAATATTTGTCACCTTCAGTTGAAGATTACGGAATACATTATATATATACATATATATGATATATATATATATATATATATATTATCATTCCTGTGAGGCCTCAGTTCCTTTCACAATTCTTCATAGTTATTTTCTGCTATAAACCTTTTGATGGATGAATTATATTAATCCAGAAATTTCAAAGCACTGAGAAAAGGGAGACCACTAAAAACATCACGCCCTTCATAATAAAATCATTCACAGTGGCCCTTGATGGGTTTGATACAATTAATTCTTCCAAAATTTTTATGTGTAAATTTTCAATGTTAATGGCATTGGTCTCATTAAACATGCTCTATTTTATGAGAAATATACGGTACCTGTGAGGCATCGCAAATATTACAACTCCGGTTCCCTCTGGTGGCAGAACCTTCAAAGTGATCAGTCTGTCAGCAGCCCTCAGAGAGCTGTGGGATGCCTAGACTCTAAAGAACTACAAAGGGCTTATTCCTATGGTTTGCAAAGGTTTTGGAGGAAGCTTCTCGCCTACACCCTTGGGACAAATACAGCTGAGGATAGTGAAGAAAGCAGGCTGATTTCACAAGGCACTTTCGTTTCTGTGTAAAACCACATTCAATAGTCACTCTAGAGAGTCTTAAAAGGGATATATTCCATAGGTGATTGGGACGGTCGCTCTCAGATAAATTAATGCTGCATTTCTTGGGCTAAGACATAGTCAGAAACAAAGAAATTGATGAAAAAAGGCGAGGCATGAGAGGTAGAAGACCAACAAATGGAACCTGCTCACCTCAAGCAGCGTTGACACGATAGTCTTTTGGCAAGACATGTGAAGGACCTGGGCCATCAGAACGATGGGTGTACTTGGTAAAGGTTTATTTCAAGCACCTTTAAAACTCAGGTAAGGTTTTTCAAGTAGATTGAGGCAACTGAGCTCCTAAAAACTCTGAACAGATATAGAAATTTAGGATCTTGATATGGAATGAAGAATTGGCCCCAAACTTCTTAGGCTATATTATCATAATCGTTATTACTGTTATTGTTGTTATTGCAGTTTTCAGCTTTGAGAACAAAGCCGGGAAGCTCAAAATGGAATCATTTCCTGTGATATAAGACATGTGTTTGCTAGAACCCAAGGCGTGATCAAGTGGGTTCGACGTCCTATTTTCTGTAACACGAAGCTTAAGAAATGCTCCTGACTCGTGTAATCCCACTGAAATGCAGGGTCTTAAATACAGCCATGTGTGCTTTTGCTATCGAATCTCGATGCCCATAAATCTGCAGGATTATGAATTCCTCCAGGGTTCAAAAATTTTAATAATCCAGTAGCATAGGGTGTTATTTAAATCTCTTTCTAATCCACAGATTTAAAAAGTCATTAGGAGGTATAAATGTCAAGGCGAACATATTAACCCTGAAGTTATTTTGATGACAAATCCTCAGGTTTCTACTTTTCAAACAAAATTAGTCGGAAAGCATCTGAAATGTTCCAGCTACAAACTCGGATTTTTTTCTCCTCATGCAAGAAGTTCTACCTTTCATGGCTCCCGTACCAGTGACTTCTTTAAATTTATAACTCCATTTCATTGTTTGCCTAACAGGAATCACCCAGGTCCGTCTTCTTCATTGTTAATAGGAACTACTTTATGAGGGGCCTTCAGAGGAGTGACACTCCAGTATCAGTTATGGTTTATTTACTCCAATCATTCTGGTGTAAATTCTCTAATTAGGAACCAAAAAAAAGTGAAAATGGTGTAAGTGGGTGCAAGTAGAGACAGTGAAATGGGGGAAGAATCCTAGAAGGCTCTGGGGAACTCTCTTTGCTCATTAAAAGATGCTATTAGCTCCTGGCATCTGACAGGTATACATTTCAGAACGTCTGTCAGTGGGTCATCGATTCAGACGTACTACTGAACTTATGACATTACGTATTTCTCCATATCCTGCCCTTATTACCGTACTCTACACAGGTAGACTGTCCTTTCTTGTTCTCTGTTCTGATGTGTCGTTTGCATCGTAACCTTGTGCATGAGGTCTCCTGCTAAGTAATATTGTGCTATTGTCAAAACTGATCTGAAAAGGTGGAGGGGCAGCTGGTTTATAGCACAGGAAAGCCAGACAGAAGCGAAATCTACAGAGCAAGGAATTGTGAGATTTTATTATAGTACTCAGGAAGGCATGCATTTTAAAACGTGAACTTCCTATTTCTGGAATTTTCCATTTAGTATTGTAAGGCTGTGCTTGATTGACTGTGGGTTGACCTCAAAGGTGCAGCCTCAAAGAAGGATTTGAGTTCTTAATTGGACTGCTTCCTTCCTAGACTCACGATATGTATTAATAAATAACCCTCGATGTTTAGAATATCTCTCATTCACTTTTCTGCTAATTGCAGTCAAATCAAGGTGAGTGATTGTATTAACCATTTGTGTAACTGTGGCAAAATAACTGACTGAAGCAATTTCAGAAAGGAAATGTTTAATTTGGCTGACAGTTTGTGCTATAGTCCATCCTGATGGGAATTTCCATCAGCAGAAGCTGGAGGACGCTAGTTACATTGCATCTGCAGTCAAGAAGCAGACAACATACATATGGCCTTCATCTTACCTTCTCTTTTATTTTGTGTGGCAACAAGGGTGGACTTTTCCCACCCCTGCTAATCTAATATAGGAAGTCTCTCACAGACATGTCCAAGGGAAGGATTCGCGATCTTGTCAAGTTGACAATCTAGATCAACCATCACAGTATGTAGTGGTTTACATAAAAAAAGGATCCCACAAGTTCTTATATTTGAATGCTTGGTCATCGGGGAGTGGCACTTCTTCAGAGGGATTAGGAGGTGTGGCTTTATTGGAGTGGGTGTGGCCTAGTGAGAGGGACTGTGTCACTGGGGTGGGCTTTGTAGTTCCAAAGCTTAAGCCAAGCCCAATGTCTCTCTGTCTTCCAGATGCTCTCTGATGTGGATGTAGAACTCTCAGTTCCTTCTCTAACACCATATCTGCTGCATGCCACCATGCCCACCACCATGATGATAATGGACTAAACCTCTGAAACGGTCAGCAGGTTCCAATTAAATGCTTTCTTTTATGAGTTACCATGATCATGGTGTCTCTTCTCAACAATGGAACACTAACTGAGACACAGTGATAGAATTTGTTTCTGAGTTTTCATGGGTTTAAGATTAGAGTCTTTCCTGAGGAGACAATGTACCAAGTTAGGCTTTATCCGTCTCCTATATGGTAGGTAGGCCCTGCTGAGCTGTATGATCTTAGTAAGTGCTTTCAAACAGATAAGCATCTGTAAAATCCCACAATGCACAGCCCTGCCCATTTATGTGCTTGCACTTCAGGACTGCACATGGTCTGTCATGACCTGGGGTACCCAAGTGGGTCTCCCTGTGCATTCTTCCTCACTCTGATTATTCCATTTTCTCATTTTCCCACTAACCTTTCTGTCTCTGTCCCAGTATGTCTGTTGCTTTCTTACTTTCATTTAAAAAAAAGTTGGTAGATCACTGAGAGGATTGTATCAAATCTACAATATTATTCCTGCTAAAAGAATTTATACTATTTCACTTCAATAGGCTAACTGTTTCAGGGTTTAGTTGCTTCCATTGTATTTCCTGGCAACTATCTACATTGTACATCCACTGACGTAGATTTGTGTTCACAAGAGTGAATTGCTTCTTTCAGCAGGAGCCTTGTTTTGGACTAAGTATAGCCAGTGTCCGGGAAGGTAAAGGGTGTTACCTATTCATTGATGGAGAGGGGAATGCTGTTAAATATATATACACATATACATACACACATATACATACACACATATACACACATTATATGTCACTTATATTTTCTTAAGATTTTTAGAATACAACTATTTGTGCTGAATTTTTATGAGTCTTTATTGAATATGTTTATATTTAATGTAATAAAATGCTTAGCCATGGAAGAGAATGATGTAAGGAAACAGGGAAGAGGGGCAGTCATAAAGTGGGCAGAACCTCTGTTATTTAAAAAGCAGACAATTTTGTTGTTGCTGTTGTTGTTTAGAGACAGGGTTTCTCTGTAGCTTTGGAGCCTGTCCTGGAACTCCCTCTGTAGATCAGGATGGCCTGAACTCATGGAGATCCACCTGCCTCTGCCTCGCACATGAAAGGCGTGCTCCACCACTGGCATAAGTGGAACTTTTAAAGCATATTGTAAGAGACACTGGACACCAAGAGTGGGAGTTTTATGAATCATAATAAGCACATTGAACACTTCACTCCTTGATGGGGGATGTAGCTGAGCCATCAAACTGATTCATAAGATAAAATATCATTTTTGTCAATTTCCACTTACTGAAGAACAGTGTCTAAGATGAACAAGTGGGTATATAATGTAGAGCGTGTTGGAGAACAGTGAAGGAGGGATGGCTAACAGCAGCGCTAGTTGTTGGTATGAGCTCATACCCGATCACCAAATGCATGGCGTCCCTAGTTACTGGTCATCGTTGACTTAATAGGTCTGTCTTCCCAGGCAAACTCTCCACAGGAGAGGAGTGACTGACTTTCAATGAGAAGAAGGCTATCCACATGGTAAAACATCCTGCTCCACAAAGAGTATCTGTGGGATCCCTTTCATCTGCAATCCTAACAATGTGATCTATGGCTAAATAATTAAATCAATTGAACCTACAGCTTATAAATTCATTATCAAATGGTGACATTTTCAGTTTTTATGATTATTTAGAAAGCACTGTCTGATTTATTTTTTCATTTTCTTGATTATTATTAAAAATTTCCACCTCCTCCCCTCTTCCCATTTTCTTCCCCCTCCCCCCATTCCCCCTCTCCCTCCCTCTCAGAAGAATCTTTTGACTCCTGATTTTTTAAATTTGCCTTTCTTTTGGTAGCAAACACTTTACGCTGCTGCCATTACATAATCCAGTTTTTGGCATTTAAAATTTTTGAAGACTCCAGGGTGACTGAGGAAAATATTCTGTGTTCACCATATGATGTTTATCTCTGATTTACACAGTCTTCAAACACCTGTCAAACTCAGGCAGTGTTGAGCTTTGGGCACTGCCCCACAGAGCTTGGGGGGTGCTCACTCTCAAGTGCATCCTCCTCTTCCTTACAAGCTCTAGACAACAAACTCCACAGTCTTGAGCCCACAGCACCTTGTGCTTCACACTATTCTTTACCCACCGCGAAATTCTCAAGGTTTACTGCCACACACTGGCTTCTGGGGCTTTTCTCCCATAGCGGAAATAGTATGAGAAAAGAATGAGATGAGATTCTGAGGGCCCCTGTCATTCAAATAGGGGTCACCTACTCATTTGTGTTGAGAGAAGACTCATGCTTCGAGCCCAGCAGTGGTTGGACCCGAAATCACATGGAGAATAGGGTAGATATGAGATGTTATTCTTCTTCCACCATCAATCTTTAACATTGCAGCTCTCTGCTACCATACTTGGGGAGGTAAAGTGTTAGGAGCCACAGGATGGAACTGTGTTAATGAGCTGATGTGTGGATCTGGTTAATTCAGAAATATTAACTCAACACCTGCTATATTTTTAGTATCAGAAATTTTTAGAAAATGACTAGAGTAAGAAGGGTTGTGACCTAGGGTATGTAATAGAAAGGCAGCCACCTAAGACAAATTGCTGGGTGATTTGATCATTTTTGTTGGCAGTAGGTAAGGTGGCTAGGGTTAGGGTATGGTGAATAATAATATTAGACATCCAGAAGGGTCCCCCACTATCTGAAACCCCAGACGAAACAAAAGCAGGTGCTATGTGCAAATTTTCTTTATGTTTTCAGATGTAGATAATTTTTGGTCAGGAAATAGGAGAGAAACACTGGTGCATAAGTTATATTTGAATACACCAGCACTGTATGACCTGTGGTACCCGTAACTAACCATCATGGAACCAGACAGTATTCTTACATATCAGAAGGCAAGATGTCAGTTTAGAGGGACCCCAAGTTTATCAGTTGGTAAATAACAGAGATGGTGTTTAACTCAAGTAGTCACATACCAAGAATTTTGCTCTCTTCAATGAACACATATTTTTTTGCTATTCCAAGAATGAACAAAAGAAGCATAAAAGATAGGCAGACCACTATAACAAGAGAGCTGGCTCCTGCACTGGGGGAGAAAGCCCCCACCCTTCACCAGAGGCAAGGACGAACCTACCCTGAGGGCATGCATGTAGGGGAGCTCTGACCTGCTTGGTTAACACCCAGGCCCACAACTGGAGCTTGGGTTGACCCACCCTAGCATCTAGCCCATTTTGGTCCAGCTGGAGCTCATGAAGGGTCTGCTGCTAGGGAACGATACTACAGGATCTCCAGGACACAGATTACCCAGAAGAACTCTGGTGAGGATTCAGTGAGGATAGTGTACCAAAACCCAGAGGCCTTGAACCAGACCAATGACTCACTGCAATGGACAGTTGCCAGTCAAGCTTATGGGACACACGACACACTGATGCCTCCAGTGCGTCAGGATGGATGAAAAGGAGGTGGAGAGGCAAGAGAGAAGGAGAAGCAGAGATGTTGCTGCTTGGGGTGTGTTTTTTTTGTTCTGTTTTGATTTATTTTGTTGTTTTGTTTTTGCTTTCTTTGTGTTCTTTCTTACTTTGTTTCCTTTTCTTTTGTGGGGGACATGTAACAGGGATGAGTGGGAATATGGGAGAACCAGGAGGTGAACAGAATCGGGGGGCATAATCTGAAACCCCCAAAGATTCAATAAAGAAGTTTTTAATAAAACATGGGCAAAGAATTTCTAACAACAATATGAATCATCAGCATAAGTTCTTTCTAGATACTGGCACTTTTGTTATAGGAAGGCAATTTTACATTCATTTTACAGTGGCACTCTATCATAAGTTAGGAACTTATGCCTTAGAATACACTACCATAAATAATTTCTTTATTTTATTATTTCCTTGGTATTTCTATTAGCTAATGTTTTACTTACAGGATTGCAAGGAAGCTGTGTTGGCTGTTGAGTGACTTCTCCTGGGAAGACATGAACAAATGTATATTTACCCTAGATGCAGTAGTGATCAAAGAAACGGGACCCTACAGAGCATGGTGAAGGTTACTTACCAGAGTGCTAGCAACTCAAAAGCAGCTGTCAAACCAATGTCATCGCTGTTGCCTCACATGACTGAGGACTCACAGAAGTACATCCCTGGAAATCCCTGCATGACTTAGAAGCAGCTGGGCTCTTGTGCGCTTCCTGTCTCTGGTCACTGTTCACTGGTTTTATAACTCGGGAATGGATTTCTGAACTTAAGTTTTGGTTAGCTTCCTGAGAAAATGTTTGCGGTAAAGTGGGGAGTGTAGTTCCCCTCCAATTAGCTCCATGAATCATGGGAACTTTGGTTACTTCCTCGAGCTTCTGATCCATCCCCACTCTGGGAAAATGCTTGACCTCAGAGGAAATGACTATGGAACTCACCCTTGGCTGGAGACTTATAACAGCTGTGGGCATAGCTTGTCCTCAGGACCTCAACCACATTTAAATTATAATCGGTAATCAAAGGATTCCTTACCCAATTATACCCACCCACCCCACAAACTTCTCAGCCCAATTCTCAAACTAAACAAAACCTACAATTTGCACTTGAGAAAATCTGAGTGGGGAAGCTTCTTAAGCAGGCTAGGTAGCTGGTGTCATCCTTCAGAATCCGACTCCTCAGGAAGTATCTGAGAGTCACCCTCCAGCCGTTCATCGGAAATGTGGACTCTGGGATCTCACAGCTGCTCAACTGAGTCAGCCTGCATGGTTTTAAGACACAATCTCCACGTACCTATGAATCATACCTGAGGTAGGATAGAAAGAGAAGACGTCTTGGAGGCATGGGCAGAAATGGCTGGGAGGAGGAGGGTCTCTGCTCATTCCTTTTATTACTGATGATGAACGCTGAAGATTTGAGATTTCACTGAAAAGCATCTATGGGTCTAACAACCACTGAGACAATACATATTTTCCCAAAGACACCTTGTCTAGGACAGTGAATAAATTGTTCTTACTTGTGGTTGACAATGCCTTCCTAAAGACACCCCAATCAAGTGTGTTGAGGACACTAATTAGTGTGCTTGTCTAGGGCTGAAATACTGTGAAACTTTAATTATCTTAGAACTCTCCTCTCTGACATGTAAATGATGTCCTCCTAAACCAACATGACTAAGAAAAAAATCTTTACCATTTAACCATGTCATAGCGACTTTAATTGTACCACTTGAGGGGCTGGGAAGATGGCTCAGCAGTTAAAAGCTCTTACACATGCAGCAGCTCACACCATCTGTAACTCTAGATCTAGGGCATGCATGCCTTGCATCTTCTGGCTTTTATGTCTCATGCAGACAGAGTATACCTACATACACCCATAAAATAAAAAAAAACATTCTAAAGAAAAAAGATGCAACTTGTGAGCTTCCTAATATCACGTTTCCCATTATAAAGAAACCATATGATCTCTCTCTCTCTCTCTCTCTCTCTCTGTCTTTCTCTCTCTCCCTCTCTCTCTCTNTAGTCATGGCTTTCCCTCACCCCTGCCCTCGAGTCCCTATTCCTAGGTAGTACTTTCTGCTCTAGCATTCCCCTTTCAACCTTTATGCATTTTTAATTTTAGTGAACTCAATTTGGCTTAAAATTTAGCTAACACCAAAGTTCATTTTTGGAGGAGCCGTCTGAGCCATGGACCCAGTTTTGCCCGTGCAGAGGTTTCTGTAAAAAAAAGTCCTTGGGCACCTGTGTGATGTCTCTGTTTCTGTTGCTGGTTACCCTTCTAAGCCTGAGGAGAGTTGGGTTGGAGCAACAGTGCTTCTCTACGCTAGTAGATATATTTCCTACTGTAAAGCTTACCTACCCTTCTGTTTATGCCATTATTGGTATAATGCCATACCAGTGTTCATCTAGATCCACCCAGAGGGGTGTTGCGTTGGCACTGTGAAAGTACAGCTGTCCAGATGTTTTCCGTTTAGGAGACCCCATGCCTAACAGCCGTATATGCCTTGTAGAGAGATCAAACAAATTATAGTACAGCTGAACTGAAGGATGACATCTGAAGCTATCATTATGAAGGCTCCATTGAAACATTTAGTAACGTTTCTGTGGAAAGATGAATGTAAGGACTGCTTTTCGTTTGGAGTAGGAGTGTAGTCGTCACCATATGTAACCTCTGTAAGCCGTAGCAGTTCACTCAGAAAATTTAAGCTAATATCATATCTGCTTTGGTACAATTGTGTGAACACCAAAGTGCCCAGTACAAATAGGCACTTGGTTTATTATTCTTGCTAACGTAAAGGGGATGACAGTCAAAGCATGCCAGGAGACTGTTATGTAGGATAGCTAATAGATTAGCCAAATTTATTGACATGATTAACCTTGGATGAGTCTTCATCATATTCAGCGACCTCTCACTGGTAACTGCAGCAAGAGCACTCTCCCTCCCCGCCCCACTGCACCCAGCCCCACTGTACCCCACCCCACCCCAGCAGGAAAAACGGGCACTGATGCCATGGGCTTAGGGGAGCTGGCCTCCCTGCTGGCCTGAGGGGAACAACCCCAGCAGCCTGGACTGACCAGTTCCAGGATGACCCAGGCCCAAAGCCAGGCCTGGGGCTGGCCTACCCCAACATCTCCCCCCTCTGGGACCTGCTGGAGCTCCTGAAGGGACTGGACCTGTGGAACAACACCCACAGGCTCTCCAAGACCTGGGGCAGCTGCAGGTTATCTCAGGGTCGTTCAGGTGAGGATCCAGGGATGAGGGTACACCAGGAACCAGAGACCTTGAACCGCACTAATGACTCATTGCAATGAACATTTGCTAGTAAAGCTGGTTGGACAAAGGGGTCTACTCCGTGGCACACCTTGGTTCCCAAGTGTTGTGACACCAGCTGAATGCGCAGGTGTTGGAGAGGATGGGAAGATGGAGGAACATCACTTTTTTTCTTTTTCTTTGTTTGTTTCCTTGTATTGCTTTGCATTGGTTAGCTTGTTTTTTATATTTTCACTTAGGGGCACTGCATAAATGAGGAGAGGATGTGGAGGGACTGGGAGGTAAGCAGAATTAGGGTACATTTTGCGAAGTGCTGAAGATTCAATAAACAAATTATGTTTAATATAAAGATTTATCACAAAAATGAGATAACATGTTTTATTCCTTTTTTAATGATTTTAGAAATGCCTACCAATTATAGAATATTTAAACATTTGGAAGACCACCTAACAAAATCCCCAATATCAGATATATAGAAACCCTCTTTTGAGTTGTTAGTAAAGGCTGCCGAAGGGACTCTCAAGTCCTTGGTTGGCCCCAAGAGGTAGAAGGTATATCATTATTGCTGAAGACACCATAAACCTCAGAAATAGGGCCCAGAGATCTGGTTGAAACTGATGTAGTGGTATTGTATTAGCATTTTAATAAATAAAGCTTGTCTGGAGATCAGAGTGCAGAGCTAAGCCGCTAGAGGTCAGGGAGTGGTGGCTCACACCTTTAATCCCAGGACTCAGGAGACAGAGGCAGATGGATCTTTTCATTTTTTGCCACCTTTGATGTATTTCTAGGATTTGTGGACAGATCATGGCTATTACTCAAGTCTGCTGGAAAGTCTGCTTGAGAAAGTTTCAGAATTTAGAGGAAAACGTTCAAAGGGAAAGTGAGGTAGAGCGAGACTGTACAGCCATTTCATTGCTTTCAGACGGTGGTTACAGCAAAGCTGTGCATCGCAGGATAGTACCTTCGTGCCATAGCCAGGCATAGAAACCAACATACCGAGAATGATTTTGAAATACTGTCGTGGCAGTTTAAATCTCGTGCAGTTCCAATGACAGATGAGCTGAGAGACTTGAATTCCCTTTGGCACAGAGATCTTCCCTCACCGGCGAAGCCATAGCTCCTGGAGCCAGCTGAAGATGGAATCAAATTACAGAACCTTGGCGAACCAGACTCCGTGAGCATGCCACTTTCTGGGCCCAACGTGGTGTTTCTAAGCCACCTGAGCTGTTCCTTCAACCTCCTGCATTCTGCAGAACAGAGAGCTCTACGTCTGCATGCAGCTCCACTCAGGGGAGACCCTCAGCATCTGGGCACCTCCTCCCATTTCCAGTCGGGCCTCAGCCTAGGTATGATATGCACTTTTCATTAAGCATTTTTCACTCTCCATTTCACTCTCTCATAACTACTAAATGTTAAATAATATCCCCACTAAAACTTATACAGAGCACAGTGATTGTCACATTTCTGATCGCTTACAGAGGTGTGAAATTTCCTGTATTCGAAGATTTATCTGAGTGGAATGGGTGTTTAATATTGCTAACATTTTGGAGACAATGGAATGAAATTTAATATGAATCCGGTATTACAGACAGAATAAAATCAATTAAGTAATAGTTCAGACCCTTATACGATCCTTTGGCAGACTACTATTGGTGACTAGAAATGTCGGAATAAACAGTTATCCCTGATATAGATCAGTTAGTTTTATTGACTCCAGATACAAAGACAGCATCCTTAGTAGCGTTAGGGCAATAACAACATACGCAGATTCCCCTCCTCAGGATTTTTCCTCAGTAATTCCTTAAGCATTGGACTAGTTTTCAACTTTGAATATGTTTTCCCCTCCAACTGATCTACTGTTACTCAAGGATTGTGTGACTACTTCAAAGATACTTTGTATATTCATTTTCATCAGTTGTTTGACCGACTGATTGTTTGGGAAAGATGGGAGGCACATGTCAAGGCACAGGTCTAGTGGAAGTCAGAGAATGACTTGTAGAAATTGGTCCACTCCTTTTGCCATATGGAATCCCAAAGGTCAAACTCAGGTCATCAGATTGGCAGCCAGCACTTTTACCCGCTGAGCCCTCTTGCCAGCCCAGCCATTTCTTTAACCCCAGTCCAGCTCTACAGTTTCAGAATGACGTGGTATCAAGTAACTACACACTTGGAAATAATTTTATCTATTCAGCAGACCCTTAGCTATTCTTATAGGCTATCAAGGTTGATGCTAGTTATGACTGCACCAAATTGTTTTTCCTGACCTTATACATCTCCTGCTCTACACAAATTTCAAAACCAGTATATTAGAAAGCTAAACTCCCCACCTTTCTTGCAAGTCAAGTTCAACCATTCTTCTTGTTATCTTGGTTCACTAATACAACTTTGGGAATACATATCTTCACTTTCAGAATATTGTTATTTTTGAATAGAAAGATATGTTTGCATATAATTAGAGTTCATTTTTTTTATATTTGCAGATTTCCATGTTCACTGCAAAATTGCTTCCCTCACATTTTTCTTATTTAATTCCTGATGTCACTATTCATTTCAGTTAACTTCTTATTATTTTAAATATGCGTGCAAATGTATTATTTCTCAAATAGTCAAAGAACGATTCTTTATGCTGACAGCATGTATTGGGTAAAGCACTTTAAATAGCAACATTCAAACAACTTAATGCTTATAAATAACCATAACTGTCCTAGGCCTTTGTGAAGGATCTTTCAAATATATTCTTTTGCCTTTCAAAATAATAACTTTTGCGATGTATTTGTTTTAAAGCTAAATCTTTAAAGGATACAGGTCAACAACTGGTTAGACACAGGGTTTGAAACCCATCAGAATGATTCACTACAATGTACATTCATTGTATCAGAAGGCAAGCCTGTACCCAGTACTAATAACTTTGCAGACTTCCCTTTCTCAGCTCCTGACAAATGCTAATATCCCTTTTATTTACCCCAATGTGCCTACTCTAGATGTTTCATAGAGTTCCAGTCATACAACATCCAGTGGCTTGTTTTTGTCTTCTTTTATTTAATGGGTTTTCAGGTTGATCTATGTTGCAACCCATATGAAGAATTCCCTCCTTGGTATTGACTAATGCTCTTCTGTTGTGTGTATAAATCATAGTTTGTTCATGCAATCATTCACTGACACTTGTTTGAGTTGATTCTCCCTTTTGTCCTCTAAATATTTGTGTATCAGTTTCTGTGTGGAAATGTTTTCGTTTTTTTAAATATTTTTATTTCCCAAAGCACTGTTTCTATTTATAGAGTCCTAACCAGTTCAGTGGCCGCAGGAGTGGGAAAGATGACATCTTCAATAAAAGGGCTTTACAAGTCTGTTGTTACCCAACACTCAGGCCAGTGCCATCACAGATTTGGTAAACTGATACCATGCTCTGTCTTTTTCTTCCAGAGCGACAAGAAGATTGCCAATCTCTGCTTCTAGAGAATCCTGGATTTAGGATTTTCAGCTGTAACTACTCCAACTTCCATTTCTGAAGGTTGGAAGTCAATGGGCAGACAATGTCATCTTGGTTTCCACTGTTCATTCAACTGTGCAATCGAATTTCTTCATTTTTTTTTCACGGAAGCTAGTTAACTCTATTTGTTTAACTCCTGCTTTAATGACATAGTAATGACCTGCAGGGTCACGCTTGTACACTTGAATGCCTTGTTCTTTATCTACACCAATTAGAATCACACCACAACCAAAGCAGCCTCGTTTCGGTAATCTGCGTGTGGACTTGAGAGAACTCTCAGCAGTACTTTCACACAGCATGCCCACAGGAATCTCGTAGCCGTATTTGTATTTCCATTTAGTGGTTTCATAGCATGCGCTCTGTTCTTGGGATCTGCTGTCACCTGTCATTCCACTTATCAGGGCCAGTATTTTTAGTGATCTTGAACGAGTGAGTCAATGTGCTGGAATCCAGTAATGCGTGTGTCCTTTCGTATGTGTGACCATTGCTGCACAGCCATTTCCTCTGACAGCTACAAACGTCATTCAACCCTGATTAACAGCCTTAAAGCTGTATTCTACTGGGTAGAGAGTCTGCTTTCAGAAGAGGAAATAGTTATTGGCAGTCAAATCTGGCACTGAAACCATGGGCCATGGCCTTCCCACTATGTCAAGCACAGCCTTGCTTATGTGTTTTTCCGTTCCTATCAGCATTTTCTCTTTGGTGTAGATGCACCAGGGAAACCCACTGGGACATACAGTAAGTTTCTCATTTCCATTTTAAGAAAATGCTAATGTTTTTTTGGATACCCATACCACTTTGAACCCATCAATAATTTATCAGGGTTATAATGTCTCCATATCATCACTGAAACTTCCTTTCCATTTTTATAATCATTCAGATGACCATGAGATGGTAGCATATTGTGCTTTTAAATTGCAATCCTTTCATGACAGATCATGTTAATATCTTTTCATCTGTTTGCTGGTCTTCTACGTGTTGTTTTCAATATATTGTCTAATCAAACCCCTTATACACATTATGTCTTTATCGTTGGGTGTGTTGAATTGTAATAATTCTTTACATACTCTTTAATAGTCTTATGAGATATGTGATTTGCAAATATTTCCTTATATTCTGTGAATTATCATTTTATTTTCTGTGTCTTTGGAAATGAATTAAAATGAAGACTATAAAAAATAATTTATCTGTATTTGACTCCATTATTGGCAAATTTGCTGTTATTTCTTTAAATCATTGCTAATCTAAGTAATAGTGATTTGCTTCTTACATTCTGTTGTAAGAGTTTAATAGTTAAACAGATTTTGATATGTGATTTAATATTTAGTTAAAGCAGGATTCAGCATCATCATTCCACAAATGGATGTCAAGCTATTTCCTAATTCAAAAGCCATCTTCTTTCAAGTCTTTCCTCTCT
The DNA here is from genome assembly GCA_001685075.1 of Bramus lutescens. Classification (NCBI taxonomy): domain Eukaryota; kingdom Metazoa; phylum Chordata; class Mammalia; order Rodentia; family Cricetidae; genus Bramus; species Bramus lutescens. The sequence goes on from LOEQ01008682.1 coordinate 35,215, forward strand.
AGTCAAAATCAATATACCACGAATGTAGAGTTTCTCTTCTAGTGTCTCACTCCAATCACTTACACATAAAGTCAGCATGTGAATCCAGTGCCAGCATCACATTGCTTTGTGTCCTATAACTCAGAGATTAAGCTTTCAAATTTACAATTTTTCAACTTTTGTAGCATAGTCTAGTTTCTCGTCACTACTTTTCATGACTGTTTTGTTGTTGCTCTGGGTACTTTATGCCGTGTGTTTTCTGGGTCACCTCGTCAATTCTCATAAAGGCAACTCAGCTGGGGAGCCGAGAAAAGTTATGCCAAGTCTGAATCTGCTGTGTTAGTAGCAAGCTCTCTGCTTCTTGACTTTATTTCCTCAATTAATTCTGGAATTTGCTAAAAATGACATCAGGTATGGTTTGCATGAGATTCCCCTAAAGGACCACATGTTGAAGGTTTTGCTTTAGAGGTGCCAGTATTGCAGGGTGCACAGAGCCTAGCAGGAGACCCTTAGAACACAGGGTTTGTGCACCTGCAATTGAAGGTGGGATACAGTCCATACACATCTACTGGGCTTGTACTATGAATGTTTTGCTCTGATATATACTTCCTACCATTACTATCTGACATCAGAATATGAGTCTTTAAGAATGGATTTTGTCTTTGATCACAACCTATAAAACTCTTAGCTTCATAATTTATCTTCATAAATTCATCAGAATACAATTTTTGCTCTGGTATCGTGAAGCTGAGAAGTACAATATCCCAACTTAGATGCCTTCTTAGAACAACTGGCAACTCCCTCCCTTCCTTGGCCTATAATAATCTTCTGGGCATCTACTCTCCCCTTTTAGCTGTTTTAAGAGCAACTAACTGTCTCAATGGTTTCTTTATGGTCCTGATTAAGCCATCCTTGTTTCCTGTATGAGATGTACTTACTGCTTTTTCCTTTGCCTCAGCTGAAATCCTTTCCTCTGAAACCTTTGTGAGCCTAATTGTTATCCTTGCTATAGTTTTGGTCTCCTGCTCAGTGCTGTACAGCATACACATTTTGGGAGTTGGTGGAACCATTATGATCTGTGTCCCAGAGAGAACAACGTATGAACTTCAGAATCTGTGTCCTCATAGGAGATATCAGAACTCCACTGTATTCCCTCTCTTTTGCCTTTTCTTCCTCCTGCTTGCTCTCTTTCTCTCCTTCTTTCCCTCTCTCTCTTTCTTGGCCACTGGGAGCGGGGGGGAGGGGGGAGGAACTTCTCTGCTTGCCATGATATACCACCTCCACCAAACCCATGGCTCCAACTAAAGATTTTATTCTTTTAGGTTGACTACCACAGGTATTTTATCACAGTAGCTGGGAGCTAATAGAATCATTAAAGTCTCAAACTGTTGACCTCAAGATGTTTCGCTACATTTATCACATAATTGAATGTTGCAAAAAAGTCCCATAACTCTCATTATCTAGTTGCCTTGCTCATATTACCTTATTTTATTTTCTTTGTGGTAATTTACATTATACTAAAACATCCCATTGGTTGCTTATTTCTTTTTTTTGTCTAGCTTCCTACCTGGAGCATAGACTCTATCATCTGGGCATCTTGCAGAAATCGTGACACATACCGTGTATTCAGTAAAGAGACTAGATGTTTCTGCATGGATTCCTACCTGTCACATGCAGTTTCAAGTACTAGTAGCAGCGGTGAGAGCAAAATAAAAGTATCAGGTGAAATTAATCACCACCAGTGTGTTAGCATAGTAAGCTAAACACTTTCCATCTACGGACTAGTGTAGTATTCTAGAACAACATTAATCAACACCACCGTGTTAGCATAGTAAGCTAAACACTTTCCATCTACGGACTAGTGTAGTATTCTAGAACAACATTATAGATAAGTTTAATATACACTCATAGTCTACAAAAGGAGAATCCGTGCTTTAAGACGGCAGCAACTCATTGACCAGGTGACAGAACACGGCACCACGCAGCTGACGTCAAGGGTTGCACCTGCAGGGCGAAATGGCTCCCTGGGCACAGGATAAAATTGTCTTCAAGGGTCTTTTTTTAATAGCTAAGGTTTTGGTACATCAAAAACCCCTTTATTATGGTTCTGTACATGTAAAGTAAAAATGCAAATGTATGGTGCAATTACTTGGTTTGTAGCCTTGCCAATCTTGCCATGGGGTTTATTTGTCTTCTCTTTGAGCACACTGGATGAGATGAGACAACCAAGTTATCAAATGATGTGATTATTTTATATTTAAATATCAAAATAATGTATAATAGTGTTATTTATTCCAATTAATTAACTTCTCTGACTAAAGAAAAACGACTCTTTTGCTGAGACTTTTTTTGTCATCATATATTCTAACACCAATTCCAACTTTGCTGAAAACAATTAAAATGTTAAGAAGAAAAAATGAAATATAAAAGACAAAATGAATAGAAAATCCATTGGTATCAATGTCTGATAACAAAAGAATATTCTTATATATTTTAAGAATAGAATTTCATGAATAAAGAAAATTACAAATGTTGATGGATACAATATTACATTTTACTATAAAATTAGAAGTTATTGAAATATAAAACAATATATACACTACCTGAAATAATTCTAAACAATGAAATAACAAAGAATATAGAGTGTAGAATTTATTATAACTATTTGCATCCTCCACAATGTGCTATGCTTGCCAAACATCTAATGTCTTCAACTTTGCTCTTCAAAGATAACCTGGACATAGGAGAGCCAGTGGAGTAACCGACCTCCGATTTTGCCAGGATTATTTAATGTGTGTTCAAAGTTTTGTCCTCTTTAAAAGGGAAGATGATGTGTGACTATTGAGGCTGGGCTGACTCACAGGAGGGAAACTGAATTTCTTTTGTCAATCTTCCCTCCAATGCTTGGTATCCGATGAAGACATTCAGTCACCACACTTTAGGGACAAAGGTGACACTGATTATTTCCTACATCACAAATTTAAGTGTGATCAAGAAGATAACACTGACAATCTATAACATATAACTTTAAATTTAATTGCATATTTACCTAGATGGGAAATAAATTGACATTGAAATAAATGTCTAAATCTTACACTGTTGTAGACTATATAAATCCCTATGAAGAATATAAAAATAGAAAACTAGAAAGTTGTTAAACAATTCTCTAGAGTTGCCCTGTTCTGAGTTCTGTCATCATTGGGCGTTAACTGAGAATGGCTGGTTTCAAGCTTTACGCACACTGCCCTGCTTTAACTCAGAAGGGCTGGCGTCTTGCTTTAAGCACATGGTCCTCCTCTGGGAACAAAGTGCTGACAGAGCAGATTACAGAGCACAGGGCTCTGCGTTCACTTCTGGGATTTTCTTCCCGCCTCTGCCATCGCTGCTGTGATTTTGATGCCGAGGTCCTTTGATCTGATCATGAGGTCCAGCAGAAAGTTTTTGGACTACACCTGTCAAACCACCCTCCAGCAGTCCTTTAAGTGACAATTTACAAGGATGATGTCACTCCACCATGCCAGCAGCAGTCGCAGAGAAATATCCATGTGTGTGGGAAACAATATAGTGGCCAACCCTGTGGCCATTTTTCATCTTTTGAAAGATACCTCCCAATTTTAGCAGTGTTAAAACGCAAAAGTCTGATTTTTCCAAATTGATGGAATATGACTTAAACCAATAGGGGTGTCAAGAGGAAGATAGGAGAGATAGATGGGACGACATATTTCACATGGCATGGAACAGATGGGCGTCCAGCTCACTGCTTACCTCTTGCCTTCATCTCTCTGCAGCAGAGACTAGAACATGTCACCATCCTCCACAGGGCTTCCCGCGTGGGTACCAACTTCAGAAAGCAGTTCCTTTCCAGTCTCCAGAATATTTCATCTATTACACTAAGTGAAATGCTAGCCATTCACTTTATTAATGTTTATTGATAACCTACAGAAAGCACAATGCTCTCCTAGCTCAAGAGTATAGCAGCTATAGAGCTTTCCTTGCACTGGGGGAAGTTCACATAATAAATAAGTAAAAAGAATTAATTATGAGGCTAAATCCTAAGCAATCCATTCTGTGATGCTATTGATGACTGCAGTGAATTGAGTGGGTGTGCCCTTGGTATGTGGGCAGGGAAGTCCTCATCACAGGTGACAGCTACTGACTGGAGGTAGTGAATTGAATGGGTACCAGGTACAAGGGGACATGTGGATGAATGAGGTGACAGACACCAGAAAAATGACATCTCAAAGGATCTTTCCTTAACTGCACAGATGAGACCAGTTTATTCCACAGCAGAAATCCTTCCTATCCTGCAACTCTTGAATGTAAGGAGGAATACTGTGCATTCGTCCCTCTTAGAAAAGCTTTTGATTGTTTTTCTATGCTTGTGAGATGATTAAGCAGAAAAAAGTCCACATGACAGAGTGACCCTGCCCTGAATATATGGTTGGATGACTTGTGCTCAAAATTCAAACCAAATATAATACAGGGTTCATTTTTCATTTTTAGTATGCCAGAATTTTATCAGAAAGCCACAAATATCATTCTATTCATTTTCAATATTGCCTTATTGCATTACCTTTTACAATTTACTCAAGCTTTATTCAGATATTCACCTTAATTGGGACAATTAAGTGTTAAAATGTAGAAATACTAATATGTCTTCTTTTTAATTTAGTTTTATTTTAAACGTTTATGCATTCTTTCCTATCCCCCGAATTCTCTACACTTGCCCACCATCCAACTCCATTTTTCTTCTGTCTCTTTCAAACAAACAAACAAACAAAAAAAGCAAGCTTTAAATTCTCAGCAAAACTCTGTGAAACGTGTGGTGCTAGTTTCAAACAAGAGCCACAAGATGGCAGCATATAACAAAACCAGATGGCCTTTCCTGGCCAGGGAATGAACCTCTTTCAGGAACACACTGGTGGAGATGAAGCTTTAATTGCTTTTTTGTTGTTGTTTTGTTTTAATATATTTTAACTGAAGGAGGATTAGACAGCTTTCCTTCCTCAACACCTCCCAGCTAACCTGTTAAATACCTCTCATGTCCCCATCTACCCTCAAGTTGATAGCTTCTTTTCTTTGATTATTATTGTAACACACACACACACACACACACACTACAAGTTGCAGACTTGCTGAGTCTGTTTTTGTTCTCTATCTGTATATTGTTACAGAGCTGACCCCTTGGCATTGGACAAACAGTAAGGGTGGTCATCCCTGTGAGGTACAAATTCTTCTCCTGGCAGTTATTACCTTAAAAGTAACTAGAGGCAGCTAATGATTGCTTTGTAACATACAAACGCATAACAGTAGGCTTTTTGGTTTTGTGTTACAAATATAAGTTTGAAAAATTATTTTAATATATCACAAATAATAAGATTAAAGTTGTAATAATTTAACATTTATTAACAGACATGTTTTTATTTCTATCATAAGCAGAGAGGGTGGACTAAAATGAAATTAGAATGGGTTTAGCTATGTCTTCTAAATTTGTATGTTGAAGTATTGAGACCATGTAGTTCAAACCCTGCCTCTAGTTTCAGTGGTATCATAGGATGTACTGTATTCCTCCTTGTTCGCTGTTTCTATAGGAGCAAGCAGTCTTGGTGCAGCCAGATATGGAGGCTCAACTCTGAAGGCCAAAGGAGGCCAACACCCATGAGCCTAAGAAAGATGCCTCAGAAGAAACAATCCTCACCAATCTCAGGCCCCAGGCCTCCAGAACGGCTGAATTCATTTCGGCTGTACGCCACACCCAGGAGCATTTTGTTAGAGCAAATTGATACTTTCTCTAGGTTCCAGGGATTCTGTGCCCAAATGTAAACAAAACAAGAAAACAGACAAGTACTTGCAGCGTGTTGTAACAAATCTTATAGTAGATGTGAGTTCAAGGTGTGAAGGAATGTCAACCAGAGGGGAGGCAGTACCTTAGACACTGCTGAGAGGCCTCATAGACTATGTGATGTATATATTCTGAACAGTCAATAGCGTTTGTCTGTGCAGGAACTTCAGGAAGGGAATAAATACTACTTACATGAAAGAAATGTAACGAGATACAAATAAGCTAAGTAACACTGTTGATGTTTGAAAAGCCAGTGGTATCTTACTATCCTATGAGCTTATTAAACACGTAGTGCAGAATATTTTTGAGCCAGTGTCTCTCTATGTATCCTTGGCTGTCCTGGAACTCACTCTGTAGACCAGGCTGGCTTCAAACTCTCAGAAACCCAGCTGCCTCTGCCTCCGAGTGTTGGGATTAAGGGGGTGTGCTACCATCAACTGGCAATTTTATTATTATGCAAAAGAATTTGAATGGAGGTAATTTATATGGCAGGAAAACACTGTTCCCAAAAGTCATAGGTTATTAAACAAAAATCCAAGGGTCAAGAATGGGATACTTTCTCTATAGATTTTGGTCAAGGGAGATCACATAGGCCCTAAAACGAATTCAGGCTATTATCATTGTTCCTGGTCACTCAGAGGACCTTGATGGTAGGACCCTATTGCTGAAGACACGCGTACTTTGGTCAAAGGACCTGGAAAAATCAAGCTGGTCCTGGCGGGGAAGCTTTCTCCCTGTTGGTTAGACTTCAAAGAGCTGAAAAGAATTAAGCAGGCTGCTGGGTGGAGGGTGGGCATGAACAGTCCTGCCCGGCCATGAACCCTAAGAGCAATAGTACACACTGGCCTAGGAAATATGCTCAGTGCTACAACAGTGTCACAAATGTGATGGGTTCAATCCACTACTCTTTGATTAGATTAAGTCTAGCTCTACCAGCTGCGGTGAGTGGTACTATAAAGCAGGCTAAGGACTTGTGGCTGGGAGGTCATCGCCTTGAAAGAAACTACTTACTGCTACTATTTCTCTAGGTGAACACGATACCAAACTGCCTTCTAAATACTTTCTTTATTCCCCTATGTTGGTGCGGCTTTTGGCCCTTACCACAGAAGCTTCTTTTTGCAGTGGATGCTGGTTAATAGACAGACTCAGAGCTGGTCAAAGTACAGAATAAGCCACTGCAGACTCTCTGAATATAATTGAGAAGATATATATTCCCATATATATAATTGAGGACATATATACATGTATATATGTATGTATGTATGTATGTATGTATGTATATATGTATGTATGTATGTACGTATGTATGTGTGTATGTCACTTCTCCACACAACTTGCTAACACTTAGGGAACATAGAAGACATGTAGTCAGAAAGAGAATAAAATCCAATGGCTGAGAAGAGCTGTTGTGAATCAGTGTCTTCTGCACAACACACCTGATGCACTCCTGACACACTCATGAATCTACTACCTCTGTTACATGCAAAAGTCTTGCATCAGATCAGGGCTCCCACCATCTTAGCAGGAAATGAATAAAGGCTCTTGCGTTTCTTCTTCTTCCAGAGGGCCATTGATGGCTCATGTATTCTTCAGTGATATAATAATTGATAAATTATTCATGCCCCACCAAATAATGTCCTACTCAAGTCCAGGTAGACAACCTTATTGAGTTCAGACTCAATGTATCAAACAAACAGAAGACATGAAAGAAGGTAGGGACGTAATTGAGAAGGGTTTCAGGAAGTCATGTTGGCCAGATATGTCAGGGCGGTAAGAGATAAAATTCAATATAAAAATGTATGACACTGCCAAAGGATAACGGAACAAAGTTTAAAATCGACAAAACAAAAATAATAAGGGAAACAATAAACAAATGAGAATAGTTGAGCCTTCCACAGACGTGTAACTAAAGTGGTTAGAAACAGAGTAAGGGGCTGTAGGGGGCTGGTGCGGAAGGCAAGATTTCCTGAGGAGAAAGCAGTATGTAGTTACCGAGCCCCATGGGGAGACTGCAGTGGGAGGATGAAGTGAGAAGGGGAAATTAAGATGGGGGAAGGGAAGTGATATGGAAGGGACAACTACCACTAAGGGCCATTTGGGGAGTCACGTGGAAACCTACTATTGTAGAAGCGTCTTAAAATATACACATATACAAAGAAATTAAATGGAGTCACCAAACACTGGAGGAGACAACGTCTCAGCTAGACATCTTTCACCACCAAGTGAAACTTTCGGTGCTGAGAGTGGGTTACAACTAGTTGAGTTGTGGGCCAAAGGTGTTCCATGGAATCCCACACACATCTCAGACTATTGCTAATGCTATTGGCTGCTTTCTTCAAATGGATGCTAAGGCTCTATTGTGGAAGACCTCCCTTCCAAATGACATTGGATACAGAGACATAGAGCTGGTTCCTAATAGTATATAAATAATAATTAGATTTAGCTAATTAAATCTAATTAAATAAACTGATTAATTCATGCAATTATTTCTTGGATCTAACTTTTAAGAGGTATATATATATATATGATACTTATTGTTCAAATTATTCTGTTCTTGAAAGTTTTGAGATAGCTTATCACTAAAAATGTGTAAACAAGACTAAATATATAAGTGAAAAGAAGAGAAAAATACAGCACACCAAAAAAAAAATACTATCCAATGAACCAGTACATTTGCAGAAACTGAACATAATTTTGCTATTTCTTGATCCAGGACACAAACATACAACGGTAAGGTTGGAAGAAATTGTTTCCTATACCATCTCATCAATGTCACAGTATAGCTTCTTATTTTCTGCACTGAAGACACACAACAACTATCACATTGCATTATAGATGGAGAACCTGGATGTTTTAGCTGATACTATCATCCGCAGTTTGACACTAACATGACAAAATATTAGTCCTTTCTGAACAAGTTGAAGGTATTTTTAGCGAGCCCAGTAGGGAACAAATTTGGGTTCAGAAACTGTTCTAGGGATCTCACTGGAGCCGGGCACAGAGCTTGAAAGGCATTAAAAGTTGTTGAATAACACATGCCTCTCACACTTTCCCTTAAATATCCCGTTTTCTCAGCTGAGTTCTTTATATGAGATGATAAAGAAAGCAATATGTGTTACAAGCACTGGGGAGTAAGTTCCATAACAGATTAATCAGACAGGGCTTTTTGAGAAACAAAACCAAACCAACTTGCCCCACCACAGAGAGAAGAATGACGGGGTTGGAAACACTGAAGAACGGAACAGTCAGCTGCCACAGCATGGTGGAGCTCATGGGAAACAAAGACCATGCTGTCCCAGGGAAGCCTACATCAAAACCACGGTGAAGCTCAAGTTTGTGGTATTAATTTCTCTGAAAATAAAAAGATACAACTGTATTATAGTTCCTGCTTGCTAAGATAAGGGAGGGTCATTAAGAAATGTCATTTCAGCTGCACAAGAATACTATCATTTGCAAAACCATGCACCAATTGAAAGACATCCCTGATTCTTCAGAGCCCATTAACCCCACACAGCACAGTGTGAAAGAGTCCCACAGAGAAATAATTTTGACAGCGATTAGTAATTATCTCAAACTGTTCCTTAACACTTCCAATTCCACAATACTATCCAATACTTTACATAATCTCTTTTAAATACTTTACTAGTGGAAAACATAGATTCGATAATGTTAGCATGTTATTTTTTAAATATTCCAAGACTTGAAGAAATTAACCAGACAGATCTCACCAGTACCACTTAGCATTTATACTGTTTCTATTTATATTATATAATCTTTATTGAAAATCACCATCTGAAGCACACTGTTTCATTGATTCCAAGATCTTATAAAACGTAAGCCTCTGAAAATACTTATTGCAGAATTGTGAAAATAAGATGCTCAATGATCATATGAACACGAATGCCAGAAAGCCAATAGGTGAAAGGCTGAGGCAGTAGCTCAGCAAAGAGTGCTGACCTAATATAAAGGAAGGTTTGTGTCCGTTTTCCAGAACCACAGTTGAAATAAGCAACACTAAAATGTGATTTGTTTATATTGTTCTGCAGATTTGGGGATTGGAAAATTAAAACTGGCAGAAATACATAGTCGGATTTTCCTTATGAATACTATGTCATTTATGCTTTCTATAAAATGTTAACCCTGAATATCTACCACAGGTAGATAAGTAGACAGTCCAGATGCTGATGCTGTGTATAGACTAATTAGGAATGACATCAAGGCCAGCCAGATTGTCCTGTAGTTCACCAAAAATCCATCCGAAAACATTGCAAGGGTTGTTTTGATCATCTTGTCTTCTTATTCTTAGAGATTGGATCCCCACATAAGGATATGTATAGAATCATATTTCAAGTTTATATATAATAGTCAAAATAATCAAATATGACGTTGATCTTCGTAAAGAAGGAAACTGGAGGGACACCGTTCCTCTTGGTCATTTGTAATGCCATTCACGATTTTGCCCAAGATTAATTCTGAAGAAATTATAAAATAAAACCTCTTTTAGCAAAAATGGACAGGCAAGAAAAATGAAAATAATAAATTATACCAATGTAAAGCTTCAATTGTCACATGGCACATACGTGTGTACGTGTACTTACAGTAGTTGGGCGAGTTACGTATGAAATTTTATGCTAAATTCACAATGTTTTCTACATTCACATTTCAAAATTATAAAAACTGGGAGCACTGGAGACTACTGGTTTCGTATTGGCTTTCATGAGGTCTGTGACCAGTGCACTTTGGAAGCCTTCTCTTACTCTTTATGACCTTGAATAGAGCAGAGGGCAGGCTGAAAAACCCTGCACTAACTACTGGGCAAAATAGTTTGGGTTCTGGGGCAAGCTCTCGCAGTAAATAACATTTTAGTTTCTGTCCTTGATTTTAATGATCTAAATGCCACATGATTTGGTATGCAGCTGAAAATCACCATGACTTAATAAAAGCCCAGCCTCTGCTTTCTGATTTCCTAAGACTAAGAAGAAATGACTAGAATCCTACTCACTGGATATTGGAACTAAGTATTGACTGTTAAACTGAGGAGAAGCATGGTAAAGCATATGTGGTGCTACTTTTTGGTTTATAAAGACCATGGTCATCTTCTGCTTTTCAAATACACACACACACACACACACACACACACACACACACACCATTGAGAACCATTGCCTTGTTTCCAAATTCTAGGGAACATGTGTTATTGAGGAGTAATATATTGAATCCACTGCTTCTTCACCTCTTCCAATGCATTAAAAGAATTTCTAATGGTGTTAAACGGATATGTCAATAGAGCTTTTCTCTCCGAGAAATGGGGAGCATGACCAGGTTCTATGCAGGACGTAAACCTTTCTCCAAAGAGCATGTGACAAACACTTATAATTTGGAGTGATTATGTAGACCATTGAGAAAAGAGAAACAGAGGGAACACAGACACAGAACACAAAAGAAGAGAGACTACAGACATGGGCAACTAACAGAGAGACACTGCCATTCTATATTCATTTTAGGGAATGTTGGTTAAAAGAATTTGGGATCAGACATTACAAGTGCTAGCATTACATGAATGTGTCAGCATTCCCACTTAGGAACAATTTATACAGAAGATTTTAAATCACAATTATTCTGAAGTATTTGAAATAGCATGCATTTATGTAGATATATACTTTTCAAGTATAGACTTGGTGGTTTCAATAAATCTGTATTTTATTTTCTTTCTGAAAGCTTGGGATAAAGCAACTGTTAGCCTCTGGATTCTGTTACATTTCCAAACATGCAAAATAGGACAGATAGTAGATGTGATACCTAACTGTTATATAAGTAATGAAGAGTCCCAGAGGAGATAATATATTTTTACATCATTATCCACAACCTTTAATAATACTTGTCTTTGGTCATGTGACTGGTCATTGTCTTAGATTAATTTTTAACCATTTTGTATAACTTGATTTTCACTTTAAGAATTATTTGAAAACATACTCCTTCACTTTGTGTGTTTATAAATGCTTTGAAAACTGAACAAAGTATTTTAATTGTATCATGCTGCAATTTTCTTTTGACATGAAACAATTCATTTATATTTTTCAAATGCTTTCTATGATATTTGCATAAATTAGTCCTTGACTTTAAATGTATCTGTTTGAATTTCTCTCTGTTGGACTTACTTTTTCATAAAACAGCTTCCCCACATTTTTCCATAAATTGTATGTAGTAGGGTAGATTAGAAATTTTCAGTATTTAACTTGAACATAAGCTGTGGGCCATGATACTGCAGGAACATTGGAAACAGGTGGTTTATATATTTACTCTGAGATGACATAGATTACTGAAACTCCATAGAATTCTTTGGACACTTTTGTTTGATTTATGAAGGGAACTCTTGAATTTAATGCCCTAAGCTTAAATCTTGAAGCTTCCAGGACTCATATCTCCATAAAACTATTCTGTGAGGTGCCTCAAATAAATGTAAGGATTTATGCTAAACAAAACAAATGGCGGGGAACTCACAGTCTGAGAATAGGCCTTAGACTGAGATCCAGAGAAGTTGAGATGTCATTGATAACATGGTATCAAGGTGCTTTACACAAGACAATTTTTAAACATACTTTGAGACATAAAACTATACTTACAACTAGAAGGTACAGATAAACACTAATTTAGGGTCCATTCCTCACCGCATAGTAAAGGAACTCCCAAATTGTTAGCCAGATCTAACAGCTTTGCTAGAGTTTGACACTTAGCAGTTGAAGTCAGTACAAGACTTCACAGGAAGCCCTGTATAGAAATAAAATTGCTTTAGGGTGAGAAGAATTTTCTGTCTTATATGTCTTGTTACTCTGGACTCATGTGTATCACCTATGGGAAAATGGCTTTCCTCTTATCTAAGAAAAAGGAAGCTGAACTTGGATTCCATTGTATTCATCACTGGGTAAGAATGTACTCTTGGGACCTGGATCTTTGGATGGGCATTTAGATTCTTTCAGGAATCTTAAATTCTTGCCAAGCCACAGATCTTAGTAAAAAGAGTGTTCCATCCAAAGAAATGTGAATATTAGGAAAGTAAGAAATCAGTGTTTCTTATTGGTACTTTAAAAAGATAAACTGTCAACCACCAGTACATTCATTGAGTACTAAAGGAACACCTCACTTTCATGGGATCATTTTTGAATAGTACCATTTTATATTGATTAGAAGAACATAAATTACTACATTGCTAGTTACTTATTTCCATATCTCATCGACAATCATAGCAATTTCTGAATTTGATGTCACATTTCCATGGAAAATGTGACTAAATGATGTATTTGGAAATTGATCATAATAATACACATGAATGTGTGAAGGAGATATAAGGGAAGAGGAGGAGGGCACACAAGAGGGAGGAGTAGCAAGCGAGGATGTTACAATATTGTACACATATAAAATGCCCAAGAACAAACTCTACTATAAAGTTATATATGCTGTTTTTGAGAAATTGTGATGAGAAACTGGCTGTGAATGAAAAATTCAAAAACCCTACTTCAAAATAACATATGACCCTAAAGCTATCTCTGTGATTTTGCAGGGACAAATAATGTCTGGCATTCTACAATGCTATTTAAGTGACTTCAGTGGAAAATAAATAAAATGTTGCAATTCAGATTGTCATGGAAATACTGAAGTTGCCAGCACATGTAGCTAATTTTTCCTACTGCTCTTATTAAATAGGTTCTGCCCCCTCTCTCTCAACAGTAGCATGTGTTCTCAAAGCAGGGTTGTGTCCCTCAAAACAGAAGGTATTCAGAACCTTTGGACCGTTTCCCAGCTCGGTGGCCTCCAGGGTAATCTTTGGCAATAGACACATCGACTACTTCAATAGTGGAATAAAATTTTTCCCTTCCCCCAATTTAGTGACCTAAATGCTAATTTGTCCAAGAAATTGTCTGCTGGCACTATAATCTAAAATCCCACTTCAACTATCAGAAAGGTCTTCATGTCTCTAAACAAATAAAAAGAAAGCAGAAATACATCGATTGAGGCAGCTGGTCACAGAGGTACAAATTGCTTCAAGTACTTTGAAAGTATATTTTACAAATCATAAGGCAAAGAGGAACATCACTCAGAACTTAGTAAGTAAATAAAAAAATTGGAAAAATTTCCATTTGAACTAATTTCTGTTGGTCATTTACTAAGTGTATGCGTTGCTCTCAAAGGCAAAGGAAGCCATCGCTAAAGCAATAAATAATCACTTCCTTTCTGAAGAAAACAAGGGTTACATTAAAATTTTTTAAATGGTAGTAACTACACTATAAGAACAAATTCTGTACATACATCTAGGTGAATTCTTCAGAATATTAATCATCTCAGATTAATATTGAAAGTTGATCAGTTTTTATGACAAAGAGAAATGGATCATCAGGTGAACAGCATCTTTTTACTTGCTCCTCTGCATCCTTCCATCCTTACGCTTAGGGTCATGACCCCCATGTGCAATCCACTGTTTCCTACACAATCTTCTCACGATAATCTCCTTCTTATGCAGATACTTTTCTATGCCGTCTCCTGTTTAATTTAATTACCATGATTTTTTATTAATTTAACAATCACAATATATATGTTACAAACTGATTATTCCAAATCCTATAATCTAGAAACAAAAGACAAATAATGTGGTGTCTATTAACAGAGCTTTGAATTTTGGAAGGAGAAATAACAAGGGAGTGTTTCTGTTGTTGTATTTTTATTTTTGTTGTGTTTTCCTTAAACCCTCTTTAGTCATATTTTGACAATCTGTTCACTGTATTTAAAGGTGTGTTTTAAGTAGCATATATTTATATAATTCATTTTTTGCTATTGAAATCTACTTGATGACTTAGTGTACACAGTCAGATGAGACAGAATTGTTTGAAGCACTGAGCTCTTAATAACATAAATATGGTTCAGTAGAGATAGTGCGTAGTGATTAAATTGTGACAAAAATTTAGGTTAGTAAATATAGTGTGTATTAAATATTCATAATTTTAAGCTTTTTTAAAAAAATTTAAAGCTATGTATGTTTGTGTTCATGACCATGGAAATGATTATTTTCTTCAGTCTTTGAATATTTTCAAGAAAGATGACAATTGGAGAAATTTCTTTGTTGGGGTTTTCAGGTATGCATTTAAATGTAACTATCAATGAAAGTGTTCTAAAGATACTGAAAACTTACAAGGAAGTGGAAAAACCAACATTCTGAAGAGAGTTCACCAAAATTAAATTCCAGCTCTCTACCCAGAAAGAGTTGAGTAAGTTTCATGAGGAGTATAAAGGTCAACATTTGATTGATTACTAGCAATATGGATGCATTTAAATATTTTTGCAAATTTATAGGTAAATACTCTATTTTGAAGTATAAGAAAAGGCTAATAATTATGGAGTAAATAATAAAGAAGTTAGCAAAGTGAGAAAAGAAGCATATCAAGACCTCAAGTTGCTCAGCCAAAAATACTGATCATTTTTGTCTTCCATTTTATCATATCCCATAGTCACACTTGAAAAACAAACCAAAATATTACTCATATACGGTAGATTCTTTTAGGTAGCGTTTGAATCATGTCTCTCTTCTGTTCAGAACTCAAACATCCCTATCTCCTTC
>LOEQ01008683.1:0-14006 GCA_001685075.1 Bramus lutescens
CAAATTCCTCGTTGGAAGACTATATAAGCTATGGATTGAGACTTAATAAATGAGACCTTGACAGAATTCAGACCGACTTTGTCTCTCTTTATATGCTTGGTCTTCGTCCTCTCTTATTCCCATTGGTTTTTCAGGAGGTTCCCCCCCGCCCGATTCTCACAGAATAAACAACCCGTTGGCCAGGTCATCTATGAATCTCTAATGGATATCTCCAAGGACAAGTGTAATGAATGTATGTCCACGGTGCTAGTGGTGAAAGTGATGGCAGTGGTAGTCTGTATCAGTAAGTACTCAGAATTGCCTTTCTAAAGACAGAGGAACTTGTTTTTACACTAATTTAGGAAGTGTTTATCTGTACTTTTGCTAGAATGCATCCCTTGATTTTCTAGACAACTCCAGGAGTGACAAAGCAGGTTCTAGCACTCAGATAATATCCTCAGACTATGTTGTATGTGTCCATGCATATGACCTCAGTTAAATAGTTTTTTTTCATAAAAATATAGTTTGATCAGTTGTATATACATGTGACAGAGTAATTTGGATTTCTCTTTGCAAGACTTCAATTAAAACTAAAAAGTAAGGAAAGAAAAACAGAAAGAACACATAAATAGAATCTGCTTATATAGTTATAATTTCTTTAAACGATCTACTTTCTATAAATCTTTCCAAGTATGTTTTGGCTTTCTTGAGTTCTCTTTATTTTCTTATGTATGTTATGATGAATATGACAATTTCTGCCCAAAAGTTGAATGAGATTTTTAAAAGAAATTATTTTGAATCTGTAGATCAAGTTGCCATTCTAATGACAGCAATTTTCCTGTTTAGAAACACAGGCAATCTTTTTCATTAATGTTGACAGTGAGAAAAATACCATTATTTATTCCATTTATTATGAACTACTGGAGATTTTTGACACCCTCTTAGTTTTCCAATAATCTACTACTTTTATGTAAATTATTTCAAAGTATTTTATTCTTTTCGATTATATCACAAATTGAGTTTACTTTTTGGTTTCCTTATTTCTAGAATATAATTGGTTTTAGAATTTTAATCTTGTGTTCTGAAACCTTGTTAAATTTTCTAATTATAATATGTGTACAAGTGTATGTTTTATAGTCAATTCAAAATACAAAGTAACATGATGAAAAACTACAAAAAAACCTTGTAACTTCTTTTGATGTCTATAAATTTTGTATCTGATCACCCCAGCCAGATGCTCCACTATGATGACAGACAAGAATGTCAATGCAGGCAGTCCCATCCTTTAACAAAATCTAGGAGGAATGGTTTCTATTTTATACCATGAAATGTGCTGTTCTGTATAGATTTTCATATTGGTTCCCTTCATCAGGTTTAGAAAAAGCTTTCACTTCGGTTTCATTTTACTCTATAATTACTAAACCTTGCATATTCATCAACCACATTTCTGTTTAAACACAGATGTAGGTTTTTGTGTGATATATTGTTAACTAATTTTCATAATTATATATATATGCTTTTAAAGCTATACATTTTGCAGAGTAAAACATTAAAAGATAATGTTTGTGCTAGTTGTAGTGGTACATAATTAAGACTGAAACATTCAGAAAAGAAGGATTAAAAGTTCAAAGGCAACTTTATTATTTAAGGGATTCAGGTAAGACTGTGATCAATAAGGAGATTCTTTCAGAAATAGAAACAAACAAAAAGTTTTTGCATGTATGTCATCATCATAGAAGCTTTGTCCAGATCATGATTAGAACATATGTAGAGACCCACAGCTAAAGATTATGACAAGCCCAGGAAAACACAGGGTAAGAGGGTAGGAAGAATTGCAGAAGCCAGAAGGGTCATGAACACAAGAACACAGTACATAGAATCAACTAAGCAGGGCTCACAGGGGCTCACTGAGAAAAAAGTGGCAACCACAGAGCCCACATGGATCTCCTCAGGGTCTTCTACAACAAATAATGTTTAGCTTGGGGGTTTTATGGGACTCCAAACAGAGGGAGTGGAGGATATCTGTAAATCTTTTACCTGTTTTTGAGCCTCGTTTTTCCCTACTGGTTTACCTCCCCTAGCCCTGATATAAGGGTTTCTCCCTACTCCTATTGTGCCTTTTTAAAAATTGTTTTTATTGAGTTATATATTTTTCTTCCCTCCCTTCCTCCACCCTCCCCTTCTACACTCAAACCAACTGAGTAACCAAGAAAGAATGTTATTACTTTATAAAACTAATAGCCTTGTAAACAAACATACAGCCAGTCAACTGTGTTCTAGTCATGAGGTTAAGGAACGGGGACCTGCAACTGCTAAGTGGAGAAAATGCATTAGGTGATTGTTAGTAGTAATCCCTAGGCACAAACTTCAGGAAGAATTGCATAGGTCTGATGTCAGATCACTGCTTGCCAGATATCCCTGAAGAGGGTTTGAATTTTCTTCCTGAATTTCATTATGTTTTATTTTGATGCTCTGTTGTCCTATACTGTAAGATGGATAGTCTTTGAACAAAGTTATAATTAAACATCTTTTGTGATAGTTGCTATTGGGAATGAGAACTGTACTTTTGTAAATCCCCAGCTTTGTATTTTATCCACTTTGATTCAAAGAATTTTCACAATTTCTGAGCTTTCCCTACGACTGATAGGCATTGCTGTGGGAGCAGTAATGGGCATTGATGCTGTATTATGAGATGTCTGCTTTATGAGATGTGCTAAAAATTTCTTCAAATCTTTAATAGCCTGGTCCATGGACTTAGTATTACCTAAGAAGGGGAACATAATTTTTCTCCTGTCTAGACTTGGAGCAGAGATCATTGCACTAAACTTAAAAATAACCAAATTCACATTGATAGTAAGGGACTAGAAAGATGGTTAGTCTACTGTAAAAATAACTGGAAATAAAAATGCCTTAATGTATCTTTATGTTTTGTGTTTGAGGAAAGATTCTCAGATCAAAGGTATCACTAAAATGTATCAACAACAAGAAATATATTTTAAAGAGTTGACTCAATGTTAGAAAAGAAGTAACATAGAAGAAATACTTTATCATCAAGATTTTGGTTTTTCAAGTATGATCGTATATTTGTTATTCCTTAAAAACATATTTTGACTCACTCACATGTTGAAGTGGAAGCTCTCAGCAAAAACAATTTTTTTACTCTCATAAAATCATATTTCTGGATTTTCATTCAATGAACCTTTTCTCTCTCAGTACTTAGATATTAGTTTGTATAACAGGGCAACATTGGTCCAGGTTTTTGAATTTCTAAGGCTTCCTAAGTATCTGTGAGGCCTTAGAAGCTCTTGAAAATCAAAAAGAAATTTTTATTACATTTCTAACAAAGTTGTGACTGGCAGTGTCATTGTAAAAGGCTACTCTGTTCTGGGTTATGCTGCAAAGTAAATTACTTTTCTTGTGATAGGGTCTTAAGTATTCTCTATGGGCTTTGAACTATTGTGTAGCTAAGGATAACCTTGAACACTTGATCCTTTGGTCTCCACCTCTCAAATGCTAGGAGTAAAGCTTTTTGAGCCACAAGACAAGCCAATTTTTAACACATAATATATGGAAAAGTTTATAAAAATGATTATACCTATGCCTAGAATCAAAGTATGAAAATTCCCTCAGAGGTTCTATCTTCAGTGAGTTTGTTATTTTATTCCTACTCTCCAATATATGGCCCTGACCACCTATTTTATTTTCTTTCTTCTTGTACAGTATGGTATATATTTAAAATAATAAAAAAGCACTTTTTTGATGGGCTCTGAAGATCAAAATCAGGGCTTGTGTATACTTTGTTCTTTGTAGGAAATAATTTTCTATATAATTTTCTAAATATGAAAGTTAATTTCTTTAACATATGATAAAGAAATATGATAAAATGTAATTAGGCTATAGAAACTGATATTAATACAACTCTCGTATAATATTATAGATAATGTAATATTGGAATAATTAGCACTATTATGTTTTTAAAATATATAAGGTATTTTGAATTCCAAATTAAATATAAAAATTCTCACAATGTTTCATACTAACTGAGTTAAATCCTTATATCTTATTTACTTGGTTGAGAGATGTGTGATTTTGATAGTATGTAAAACAATAGGTATTTGTATAAAATCCCATAAACATTATCTCAAATTGTGAAATTCATATATATGTATAATATATGCACACATTATAACTCTTTGGAGAAAACTGATTTTCCCTTTGCCATCATATATCTATTTCTAAAAGCTTCTTCATCGGAGTAGACCCCATGTTACTTGTCCTTCTCAGTACAAGGACCCATTTGCTTTTAACTTTTTCAGCTCTTGTACATATGTCCAAATTTCCATGAAGTCATATGTATATCATCCTGTTGTGTCTGGAAGACACTGTTTCCTTGGAGTCACCAATCACCTCTAGCTATAGAATCTTCCAGTTTCCCTTCTACATAGATACAAGAGACTGGAAGAAAGGGCTTTGACAGAAACATCACATTCAGGACCAAATATTCCTAAGTCTCAGATTCTCTTCACATTGTCCAGTTATAGGTCTCTTTATAAATTCCTGTCTACTATGAGAAGAAAATTCTGTGATAAGAGTTTCACTGACATATACCTATTTGTATAGACATATGTCGTTAGTAGTCATTTTGTTACTATGTTCTTTTAGCAGAATCCTAGCATCATGTTTTCTCCCTATTCCCATAACCTATCTAGTCTCAAATTCTTTTGTTTGTTTGTTTGCTTGCTTGCTTTTGTTTTTTTCAAGACAGGGTTTCGCTGTAGCTTTTGGAGCCTGTCCTGGAACTAGCTCTTGTAGACCAGGCTGGCCTTGAACTCTCAGAGATTGGCCTGCATCTGCCTCCTGAATGCTGGTATTAAAGGCTTGCTCCACCACCAACCAGCTCAAGTTCTTTTTGTTCTTGTTCACTTTTGCCATGTTAAGTGGATTTCATCTGTGGTAGTTTCAATAAGAATGGCCCCATATGCTCTTGTATTTGAATGCTTAACCTGGGAGTGGCGCTACTTGAGAGAGTATAAGAGGTGTAGCTTTGTTTATGAAAGTGTGTCACTAGGGGTTTGCTTCAAGGGTTCGAAAAACCAAACCACTCTCTCTCTCTCTTCCTGCTACTTGTGGATCCAGATGTAAAACTCTCACCTTTTTCTTCAATACCAAGTCTGTCTCCTTGCTATCATGCTCTTTGTCATGATAATAATAAATTAAACCTTTAAACCTACAAACAAATGAATGATTGCTTTTGAAAGGTGGCCATGGTGTCTCTTCCTCAAAACAAGAGAACACCAAATTAAACAGGTATTTTATCTGGTGAAATAAGATGTCTAGGTGGAGCATTGTCTCCCCAGTATATGGTGATATGATGACTTCATTTACAACCTTTACACACACACACACACACACACACACACACACACACTTTAGGAAGCCTCTATAGTAAAAGTTTTAGTAGTTTTCTATATCTGATTGTAAAGGCCTTTAGGGTTGCTTCTCCCTCTGCATATTCTCTCATTTACCCTTCTTTCCAAACCCTCTCCCCATTTTACCCTTTATTCTAGCTTCCCCTAATCTCTCCATGGCATTTTATTCTATATCCCTTCCTTTTGAGATATCTGTGCCCCACTCCTCTGGTTTCTTACTGGTTTCTTAACCTCTGTGTTTATTTGAATTGCGACAAACATGGCAAAATTAAGAAATAGGTGCCTTTCTAGAGCCAGCATTACCAAATATTAATGTTTAGATTTTTAACAATGTTGACTTGAAAGAAGAAACAAAATATTGGGTCTTGATGAATTTTATATAAAATCAGTCTTTTATTTGATATCTGATTCTTTTTTATGGGTGAGAAAAAGTGAGTACCAATCCCATTAAATTACCTAAACTCACACTGATAATAAATCCTTTATATTTAGAACTTAGGTAGGTATTAGATATATTTAAGAGAAACAGTATTTTCTTTTTTGAATACATACCCTGAAATATATTTCTTAACTTATACATTTACATTTTGAGATGATAATATAATTACATCATTTGTATCTTCTCTTTCCTCCCCCAAACCCTCCCATGAACCGCTCTTCCTATAATCAGATTTATAGACTCTTTGTTAATTAATTGCTGCTACTCACATTTATCAAAAATTTTAAAATTTTCTATCATTCTGCAATAAATGAATAAAACAAATTAGTAGTTATGTAAACTAATGTGAATAGATGCATATACTCATTGCTCGCCAAAATCAATAGATAGCACAATGTACCTAGAGAAATAATTTAATTGATGAGTAGTTCTCAACGTGACTATTGAAAAATTTCAGATGATTATGACTCACCCAAAATTTTCAGAACAAGTACAAAGTTCTATAAAAATAATGGAAATAATTATTGGGAATAAACCAATATGTATTATTATATGCATTGATAATGGTAAAGACAATTAATAATAGCACCAAGCATATATTTAAAATTACTTTTGTATTATAAATGAAAGAAATGTTGGGTATATATTTTTCAGAAATTAGAGCAATTTTGTCGAAGGAAGATATGTACGGGAGGATGGTCTTGATTGGAAAATACAAAAAGCATGAATGACTAGAGTGTCCTTAGTATATGCTTAAGTTCAGATTGAGTTAAAATAGCATTATGTATTCTTTATTTAATACATAGTTCCAAATAGGTATGAAATCTTTGGTACTTTGGAAAATAGGTTAGTACTAAACCGTCCACTATACCCTTAAAATATTAATCATAGGATCCCATTATGATTATTTCCATATGAGTTGCTATCTTAGGCTGGTAAAACCAACCAATGAAAGCAAATTAATTTCATGTATTTTGTCTGTGATTTCAAATGCAAAGTACACGTGGGATCATTTGTCAGTATCTCACTATTGAAACTCTTTTGAATTGAACACAAAGAGGTACTGAAAATATGTTCTGAGTTTCTCATACTTTTGAAAATAGGTTTTAACTGAAAGCATTAAACATGGGGAAATGGAAAGGGAAAAGAAAAGTATTGAAGTGGTGACATTTTACAAGAGGGAGTAATGATTGCTGATTATTATTTCTATATTAGACACATGACACAACTCCAGAAGAGCAAGTAAACACTTTGGTTTACATTTTATTTAAATGCAATAATGATCCATATACATTTGGGCTTCTTTGACATAATAGATGACAAACATGAACATTTTCTTTTAAACTTTCAAATTGCAGAAGTGTAAGTGTAAATCTAAAAATTGAAGAATTTTCTCATAAGTAATGATCATCAGTGATAGAAAAAGAAAATGATTTTTCTTGATGATATTTAAATGTGGATATTGTGTTTTGAATGTTTCATTTTTATGATAGCAAATAAAAAGGAGTAATATTATTCAAACTTGAGCATTTTACCCACAATTTTGGGAATGTAAATTTATGTTCCTCTTAGAGCAGTTAACGGTATTGTAGGCAAGGAAAATACTCTATATGATTTTACAAAGATAGACAGGAATTATGCTGAAAAATATGATGCTGTGTATTTGAATAGGAAATTCAAAGAGTTTAAATGATTTTTGGCAGAATCGAAGAAAATTTTGCCAATCTTTTGAATATCAAAAGATTATGACCAACTCCATCCATTGCTATGCTCAATTTGTTTAATCTCTGTAAATAAATCTAAACTAATCCCATTTTCCTGTCAAGTCCACAGCCAGCAATTGTTAAAGATTTATTGTCTACCATATGTTTCTACAAAAAGTTTTCCAGAAGGAGATTCGAATTTCAAGATCAGAGTCTTATCTCTCCATATGTGAGAGCATCTGCTCTTTCTTAAGGACATCCAATACCAGTGTTAAGTGTCTTCTCAGACATTCATAATTCTCAAAGAACTTTGATAAATGAAATATGCCAAATAATCTCCTCAAATATAATTTAGAATAAATCTTAACAGATGCAGCATATCTTGAGCAAATATAAAATAAATCATGCAAAATATGTGAAATGTGTAGAACTCTTTAACTGGACCATAACGCTTCACAAAAAAATTCATTAGTAATAATGGAACCACCATCATTTTTATGATGCTAATCTGAAAACACAATTGTAGGTACACACACACATACATCTATGTAGATTTGTTCTATAAATGTTTACACTCATTCACTTACTATAAGTCAGCTTATCCAAGTAAATAACAAATCCTTAGGGAAAACAGGAATAATATTTCATATTTATTATTTAGTTTATTAAGTATGTAAAATTTAAAATATGTACCCAACATTTTGACTACAAAATGTAGAATTAATTCTATTTGATATATCTAGTGTAGATAAATAATTATATAGGGTTCCTTTTCTTATGAAAACAGGAGTGGATGTAGACCAGAGAAGTTTTTCAGGTTTCATGTATTTATGTCTTAAGGATCAAATATAAAGAATGTATATTATTTACTATTTCTGTACACTGGTACTGCATTTAATGGCATTGTATTTATGTGAATAACAAATACATTTTCATTATATGTTATCATTACTAGGCCTATATGTTAATATAATTCTAAGTTTTAAAACAAAATACATATGCTACTTTTTACTCAGTTCCAGTCTTTCTCTAAATAACACATTTTTTAAGGAATCTTAAGTGATATCTAAAATTTCAGTGATCTCTCTCTCTATCTCTGTGTGTGTGTGTGTGTGTGTGCACATGCGTGTGCGAACTCTGGTATGAGATCTGTTCTCTATTAGATTGTCCTTTATTTTCTATTATAAAATAATGTTTACAATAGCTACACTTTTATTTACTTTTTTGTTATTTTATAAATAACTTTGTTTCAGTATTTATACATCTTGTATTTTTATTTGAGAGTCTATTATCTTAAATGGGTTAATTATTCTGCATTGAATGCTGCTTTTGTATAGTTCTTCCTATAACCAAATAGAATGGCTATCAAC
The DNA here is from genome assembly GCA_001685075.1 of Bramus lutescens. Taxonomy (NCBI): domain Eukaryota; kingdom Metazoa; phylum Chordata; class Mammalia; order Rodentia; family Cricetidae; genus Bramus; species Bramus lutescens. The sequence goes on from LOEQ01008683.1 coordinate 8,921, forward strand.
CTAATGTTGCTATGCAGTCTTTTAGTTGAATTTCTTATTTGAAAAAGCTATTATAACTGAATATATAATCAAGGATGACTTTCTCCAGAATTTGAAAATATATTGATATTTTACATTCATTCTAATTTTAATTATTAATTTTGGATTATTTTATATTTTTTTCATTTCATTTCTTTTTGATCTTTAGGTTATGCTTATACTTTTAAGTTTTGTTTGTATCAAACAAATCTCAGCAGGCAAGACCTTAATTTCATTTCTTTATAACTCTGTTGAGTCCTCCAGGTAATTATTTCTGTGAAGTTCCCGACACTAGTAGTGCAAAAATTTCTTACTGATTTCTGTTTTTGATTAATTCAATGCCTCATAATATGTGATTTATATTTTCATCATATTTCCATATGTACTTACTTTTTAAATTCTTTCTTTAGGTACACTAATGAGACTCCAGCACTCAGCTTTCTCCTATATTTTTTGCTAATACATTTTAAAGTATATTTCCTTTATTTCTATATTTCCTTAATGTAGGTATGTGAACAAAGGCCAGAGGCTGGCATTAGACCTCCTGAGATTAGAGATGACTGTGAGCCACTGGATGTGGGCACAGGGAATGGACCTCAGGACTTCTTTACAAACAATTTATATTTTTAACCGCTGAACCATCTATGAGCCTTAACTACAGTAATTTTTGTTATTCTGTCTGTTGTTTTAATTGTATTTTGCTTACCACCAGAGTTCAGCTTTCTTAAAAACAAAGCTATTTACATTTTTATTATTATTTATCTTAGTAAAGAGTGTGTATTCATGGAGATTTTTTATTTTTAGTCTTTACAAACTTTATAAATCTCTGCTTTTTATTTTAAATGTTAGAGACAAATATTATCACAGTTATATTGTTATATAATACTAAATTCATATATCATGTAACCATTAGCATTATATATTGTCTATAATGCTGATACATATATCATACTACCATTGAATTCAGTGTCTATTGACTCTTGAAAATTTGCCATCTTCTTTTCCACTGAATCTTAGTAGGAAATAAAATCATTCCTTTTTTTGTTGTTGTTGTTTCAGAATGAATATTTACCTTAAATGTCTTTTTGCAGATTATGTCCATCAGATCATCCTGTGTTTCAATTTAAGGTATTCTAAATTATCTTTATTATCCCAAAGAACATTCCAGTTCACTGAATTGATTTTGTCACACTGGAGCACTCAGTACTAAATGGTATGTCTCCAGTAAATCCCTCTCCTTAAGTTTCATAAATCTATGCGAAAAAGGAGACAGAAAATTTCAAAGAATTAAAAGTGATAGATGATTAAAAAAACAGTATCCTTTAAATACAACAGAATAGATGGACTTCTAAACTCACAGAGAATGTGAAAGCATGCATGCGTTCAACTCAGGCAGCATCTCAACAGTGAAAAGGGTTAATAAACACTGGATTCCTCCTAATAAAGATGCTCTCTGCATTTGATACACAGTGGCGAAGGGAAAGTCAATTTTCCACAGCAGACTGTGAGTATATTAACTAAGCTTCAGTGTGGGTTCAATGTTCAGGAGTACTAGGCCAACAGAAAACAAATACCACGATTTGAGGAAATTTTGTTTTGTTTTGTTATGTATCAGAATTTTTGTCTAACTGGAGCTTTGTTTTTATTTGTCTATTGTTTTGATTTTGTGTTCTTTTTTAAAGTGAGAGATAGAAAAGAGAAATTGCATTAAATTGGAAATTTAGGAAATAGATGGAAAAATTTAGGAGTAGTAGAGAGGGTGGAAATATGATCAATATATACTGTATAAAAATAATTAGTAATATAAAGAAAATAAGGAGTCTGTAAGGGAAAAGGGCTCCTTCCACACTTCTTATTTTCAAAATGGCCCTGCTGTTACGAGCAACAGCATATTATCTTGGTGAGTATTGATAACTTAAGCTACTATCAGATTCCAACAAGAGGTTTCCGATTGGAACTTATATTCATATATTCTGCAAGATGTCACATTTTTTACTAGTTTCTTTTAAAAAATATGGTAATTGCAATATAGTTACATCTCATCCATTCTCCTTGTCCTCCTGTCAACATTAGTTAAGATTCCAATTTAATTATTTTCAGGAGATAGTAGTACATGCCTTTATCTCAGCATTCAGAAGACAGAGGCGGGCAGATCTCTTTGATTTTGTGGACAGTCTTGTCTATAGAGTGACCAGGGCAGCCAAGATTATGCAGAAAGAGCCTGCATAAAAATAACCAATTTATATGAATAAACAATCAAATAATTAAATAAGTAATTAAATTAAACTTTTTGAGCCAATGTGGAAATTGTTTTGCCTACATGAAATGTAAAAGGGATAATTCAACTGTGTTATAGCAAGGAAAGTTAAAAATGAAAAATATCAACTGAATTTCAGACACTGTTAATTCTTTATTGAAAACATTCATAGGTGTTTATTATTCTCTAATGAAAACATAACTTCATTTTTTTCTGCATTTACTGCCTAACCTCACTCCCTGAAATCTTAGAAAGAAGCTGAAATGACTGACAGAAACCCAAAGGGCTTCACAAGAATTTGAGATTATGTTATTGTACATAAGGATAAAAAATAAGCTAAATTAAATCTGGTATGCTAATATAAAGAAAAGTATTACATATTGAGAAAAACAGTGTTTATGGTAATGGAGACAAGTGCAGCCTCGCAAGGAAGGACTTTTAGATAGCTCAGAGAAGTGTAGATATGTAAGCATTTAAAATAAAAAAACAATTAAACAACAGAAAAATAACTGTTAAGCCTTGAACCCATTATCTCTATGAAATTATATGATTAATTAAAGAACATTTTTTAAAATTATTGTCTGTCTAACCAGAGTGTAAGAAGGCTTTAGACTGAACAAGAATCTAAAAATTCCAGAAAGATTCTTTGTTCCATGAAAGGGTATTTGTGTATTCAATTTTGTTTATTTTAAAATATCTTCAAAGGTTACATAAAAAAATCTATTTTCTGATGTAGATAATTTTCGAGGGCATCTCACAGAAGCATTGTAGGAAGCAGTCAGTCTTTCAATACCATGAGTAATAATTAAACTTTGGTAGGGAGAATGTACAGGAAGTACCTGAAATAGAATGCCTAAGAAAACAGGCTCAGGCTGCTCATTGGACTCCCAACTTAAAACTGGTATAAATATTTATTCAGCTATTATATAAAAAATGCCACAAAATATTCTAAAATCATGAAATATGTACAGCATTATAAAAATGTTACCCATTGTTATAATTATGAACTCATACTAATTTAACAAATTAATTGATTTGTATGGGATTTCAATCTATGTGTTTACCCTGCTGTGTATTATAGAATGTACCTTCTACACTCTTTGGTCCTGTCTCTACATATTTCGTTCTTTCTAAATAGGCTATTTCTCTTTTTTAAAAAAAATCAAGTTTACAAAGAAAGGACAGAAATACAGCACTCACCTTTCGTGTCTTCTTCAGTGAACATGATTTCCTTCTGATCACAGAGTACTGAAAAATGCTTCCTTATGTTTATATATCTTATATTTTTCATTAATTTATATCTTGATCTGCACATAGACTGATTTTAAGTGTTATACATGATAAATAGTGCCTCTATAATGGTGCATAAAGAGATATCTGTATAAAAGCTCGATTTAATATTTCCTCAAGCAATTCTCAGTCTCATTATCTCAGAGTTCTTAATTAATAAAACCTCGATATAAATTATTTTGTTTCTTGCAGCATCACCATTTAAAAATACTGTATGCATTTATATCAGTTACTGAAATTTAGAATAATCAGTATCCATTTCAACTACCGTTTCTACTCTTTTACTTAATGAACTTTTTAGCGTAATAATATATAATGCCTACATACCAAAACATATCCATAGGCAGGTCTTCGTATTGCTCCTGTTCTGATTTATTTCATGTTCTATAAAATAAAGTGTACATATAATTTTGACTCTTTTAATCTTTTTAGTTTTTTTTTCTCATAAGTCAAAGAAGATAGTAATACTTTAATGTTTGAATCATGGATTTTTTTCATTTCTTTCATGTCTTCATATCATTACTGTCTTCATAGATTTATTAAGTTTGTGCTTCTCTAAGTTTTAATAAGTGGAGAGTCACTCCAATCCATATGTTATTATTCTTTCTTTTGGCAAAACATGAAAACTTTATTTCTACATGAAAACAGAAGAGCAATCTTCAGCTGAGTCTTAAAGATAACCCCTGCTCATTGCCTCCAGCATAGGAAATAAACAAACAAAAACTGTTATTGCAAACAGTGCAGGGTGGAATACCAGCATATTTTCACAGAGAGCACACAGGAAGGTCACTTTTAATAATGTTTCTCACTTTTGGAAGGGCAGTCGCGGCCTTCTAGGGAATTAAGGTAGGAAACATGGCTTCATAAAAGCCTTCTAGCACTAGTACAAAACTTCTGTTCCCTCCCTGAGGAGACTGATAGAAGAGTGAGGCTGCATGGGTACCATGTGGTGTATGTACATAGGCAAAGCAAAGAAACATGCTTAGGGCTGGCAATGGGGAATGATGGTCAGACATGTGGTAAACACGGAATAGGTTGGACAGGTCCTTAACTCTAGGGAAGGAAGTGTCACAACCTCCAAGCCCAAACTTTGGATTACAATTTAGGAATGTGTATATTCTCTATTGATGATAGTGAGTGTACATATCTAGAAAATATGGTTAATTTATTGAGTTTGGTCAGTTATTCTCTACATTATAATCTCTTGTCTGTTTTCTCTGTGAGAACTCTGCAAATGGATATATTATGTTTTGGACCAGAGTTCAGTCTACTTTGTTATAAATTTTGTTATGATAGGCTTTAATTTTGTTACCATTTCAATTTTGGAAAAATTTCACTAATAATTTTTAAGGCATCTTTTCCCAATATGTAACAAAATTATTGATTTTATTGGAAATGTCTATGTAAAACTCTTGGGTAAAGAAACCATGATTTATTATTTAGGTTTTGGGAACCAGAAGTGTAGTGATCAGGGGAGCGGGCCTGCTTTTCGTCTGGCCCAGCTCCCGCACGGCTAGCTTA
>LOEQ01008684.1:0-25307 GCA_001685075.1 Bramus lutescens
ATATAAGCCCAGTAGCACAGACACTGAGAGAAACAATTAATAAATGGGACCTCCTGAAACTGAAAAGCTTCTGTGAAAGAAAGGACATGTTCAACAAGACAAAATGGCAACCTACAGAATGGGAAAAGATCTTCATGAACCCCACATCTGACTGTGGGCTATTCTCCAAAATATACAAAGAATTCAAGAAACTTGACATCAAAAGAACAAATAATCCAATAAAAAATGGGGTACAGATCTAAACAGAGAACTCTCATTAGAAGAATCTAGAATTACTAAAAGACACTTAAGGAAATATTCAACATCCTTAGCCATTAGAGAAATGGAAATCAAAACAACTCTGAGATTCCATCTTACATGTTTAAGAATGGCCAAGATCATAAACACTGAGAACAACTTATGCTGGAGAGGATGTGGGGGTAAAGGGAATACTTCAGCATTGCTGGTGGGAATGCAAGCTGGTACAGCCTTTGGAAATCAGTATGGCGATTTCTCAGAAAATTAGGAAAAACCTACCTCAAGACCCAGCAATACTACTTTTGGGTATATACAAAAATAATGCTCAATCTTGCCACAAGGACATGTGCTCAACTATGTTCATAGTAGCATTATCTGTCATAGCCAGAACCTGAAAACAACTTAAATGCCTCTTGACCGAAGAACGGATAAAGAAGATGTGCTACATTTACCCAATAGAGTACTACACAGCAGAAAAAAATAGTGACATCTTGAAATTTGCAGGTGAATGGATGGATCTAGAAAACGTCATAGTGAGTGGTCTAACTCAGACCCAGAAAGACATATATCATATGTACTCACTCATAAGTGGCTTTTAAACATAAAGCAAAAAAAAGCTCACAATTTACAATCCCAGAGAACCTAGACAACAAAGAGGATCCTAAGAGAGACATACATTTATCTAATATACATGGGAAGTAGAAAAAGACAAAATCTCCTGAATAAATTGGAAGCATGGGGATTATGGTAGAGAGTAGAAGTGGTTGGGGGAGGAATGGTGGGGGGCTGAGAAAAATATATAGCTCAATAAAAACAATTTATAAAAAGAAATAATCCTGGCTCTGTCTACTAGAAACAGTTATAAGCAATGACTTCTTATGTGGCCATGCCCATTGCTAAAGTATAGATCAGCCTTTAAAATACAATTTCCTAAGGAAAAAAACAGAAATGCCTTAGACAAAGGCTGACTCCAAACTCTGGTCTACAAGACAACCCTTGAACACTTCACACTAGTGCACAGGGAATATAACAGGGCAAGAGGATCAGAGCTGACCATATGAAGAGCCATTGGCCAACATACAATTTGCTCACCAGTAAAGTGAACCCAGACACTGAAACACAACAATGTGTTTAGACCATGAGATGAAGACATATAAAAATTATTTCTCCACTTTTAGGGGATGTCTGGAAAGTCACTCATTACTCTGAAAAAGAGGGGCAGAAACAGTGAAAAGTAGTACAAGTCATACAGGGAAACCACCCAAGAGCAAACCATCTCCAAAGGGTGAGGACTGGGGCAAGATGAGGAAATCCAGACTACGGGAAGGCCATTTCAGTCATTTCCAAAAAACACACACAGCATAGTACAAGAAAATTCCACATATAAATTAAGAAAATAGAGGCAAAGCAAATGAGACGAGGCGGGACTGATGGTCAACATGCAGATGCTCGTCACTGAACTCCATGTGCTTGCTGAATGTGAGGAAACATTTTATCGAAGGCAGTGGAATTGCAAGAAAAAGAAATTAAAACATTGTTGGAAGGTGGCAGTAACTTCTAGCTCTTTCCATTGATGAATCCTGGTCCACATAGCATGATGTGATGGAACATTTTTAAAGAACAGGGTGTGTATTTATGTGTGTGTGTGTTTTATGTGTGTGTAAGAGAGTGCAGTGCTCCTGATAGCCAGAGGAGTTGAAGTTGATTATGAGACACCCACAGTGGATTCCAGGAAGCAAACTCTGGTCCTCTGGAAGAACACACACTCTTAACCTTGGAGACATCAGGCCCCAGACTTGTTTCTTTCATCTGAAGCACTGCTTGATAGCTCCCAGCATCTTCCAGGATTCTTTGGCTTGGTGAGAGCCTGGTGCATGCCTTTGTTGTAAGTGGTTTTCTCTCTGCATGAATCTATGTGCACAAAGATTTCATTTTCCTTTTTTTGATGAGTGGAAGTGAAGAGAAGGGAAAGTACACCAGGATATCAATCTTCCAAAAGTCAAAGCTATTCATTTATCAGAAAGTGTCTGATGGAAGGGTCTTGCCTGAGAGCAGGTGGTGGGAGCAATAAACCAGTCTTTTTTTCAGACTGAACTCAGTTCAGAAAGGAGTTTGGTTTGATGAGCAGGATTCTCAGCAGGACCCACTGGATGTAGATCTGGGTCTCTTCCAGTTGCATTAACTGTGGTACTCAAAGTGTGACTTTTAGGAAAGATCCCAATGGGGTTTTGAATTGGAATGGGTGGTCATTGGTATGTCTAGAGGGGACAGCCCAGGGCTGCTTTGGCCCAAGGCTCATGGAAATTGAAATTAACAGTGAAGAGATAAGTGGATTAGAGTCCAGCAGGTGTAGAGATGTGTTTTAAATAGTCTGCCCCATCACTCGCTCCATTTTATGCAAAGAGAAGACTTGGTACCTGGGCCAGGAATGTTGCAGAGATAGAGAAAATGAAGAATTTCAAGAGGACTCTTGGCTTTTATGGTTCACAGACAAAAGCTGAGCATGAGATGAAAGTTCATTTGATTTTGGTTGATACTTTCTCATGGTTGAAATGAGGGTATGCATTTTGGAGAAGAATACCATAAAGATGAAATGTTCTTGCTAGAATATCATGGCAAGAGTTTTGTGATGTCCCACATTCTATCGTCAGTGATTGTAATTAGCCTTGGTCATTTGACTAGGACTTGTAGTAGTGAGTGTTACCCAGAGAAACACAGCTAGTTAAATAACATGTGGGAAGGAAGGAGGGGATGAAGGAAGGACAGAATGAAGGAAGGAAGGTTTGTACACTGATGGAGGCTTTCAAATCCAAAGAATAACAGGCTGAACAAGCTTGAAACCCAGGACAGAATGCTGCTTCTATTCAGATTCAATGAGCTGAAAACCAGCACTATTCTGGGGTAGTGAGTCAAAGGTCATGCTTTGGTTAGAGTTCAAAGCTGGAAACCAATGTCTGAGCTTGAAGAAAGTCAGGCAAAACTCATTCTTGTTGATTTGTGGGTATCTACCTTACTCGCTCTACCAGCTCAAAAGTTAGCTTCAACTTGAATTACTCTTACACACTCAGAATAATCTTTGACCAAATAGCTAGGTATTCTTTGGTCCAGTGAAGTTGACACACAAAAGTAGAGCCATTTGCTTTTCACTGTAAAGATACTAACTTCTGTGTTATGAGAAGCAGCCTTGATACACAGAGACATGTTGAGATTATGAAGACATGGAAAGAGCAAAGGACTCCTGAAAGTTAAAAAAAAAATAGCTAACTATCAGGTGGAGTCACTCAATAGAATGTTGGAATGGAAAATAAACTTTAAAGAGAAGACTGGTAAAGTTGATATGTGATTTAATTAACAGCTTGTAGCATTTTAAGTTACAGATTTTTAAAATTCTTATCATCATGTGTGTATGTGTGAATATAAAACTGTGTGTGTGTGTGTGTGTGTGTGTGTGTGTGTATGCTTGTGGAGTCCAGAGGACAACCCTTAAAGGTCCATTATCTCATTGCACTGTGTGACAACCTCTTTCATCTGATGAGCCATTTTGTTGGCCCCAATCTCTAGATTTTGGCAATTTTTGCTACATTTATGTAAATTGTTAATGCTGAATAAAGGTGTGTGAGGGATGTGCAGAGGCTCCCTGTAAGTTTCAAAGATTAAACTAAACCTTCTTTGAAAATACAAACCACAGTTACCCTCACAAGTATATAGTACACAATGTGGGACATTCTAGAGCCCCCTAGTCTCTGGCTGCAGATAATTTCTAGCTATGGATAGGGAAGCTTAGGTATTAGTGCTTCAGAAAACCTCATCTGATGAGAGACAACTTATCCATGCTTCCTCTCCCTCAACAGAAGTCAGTGGATTGGTCACATTCCCCACAGTCCATCAAGATTCTCAGTGGGCTTGAAACTCAGTTGTCATAGCAGTCACGGCAAGTGGAGTGCTAGTAAATATTTAAATCTTCCTGAATAAAAGCCTCCAGGGCTACCATTGCCGACATGAAGTTATTAGTGTGATGTTACTGAATGTGAGTTTAGAAGGCACCTGTAGGATATTCTCCAAGCATGTATTTCAATGGATGCTGATCAAATCACTGATTGATGGGATGATGAACACTTTTTATTCTGTTTTGGGAGTTCTGGGGCTTGCATACATACCAGCTAAGCATTATATTGCTGGGTTACATCTCCAGATTGGTATCTTTGCAATTTAAAAGCTAATTTAATTGAAAATTGACATATAGCCATCTTCACATAATGCTGATTCAGTCAATGTTGTCCTCCTATACAATGGTGCTATTAGATCATAATGGATCTGGAGAGCTCTTTTGCTTAGGGCTGTCATGGTCATTGTGACATCACAGTGTAGTACTTCTATTGTGTGTGGCAGTATTATGATATTATAACACCATCTATTATGTGCTATAACTACATACAGTGCAAAATAATATTCTGATAATAAAGGACTAAGTAACTACCTACATGTTCACAATACTGTACTTTTTATTATTTTGGATTGCACTTTTATATATGTAAAAAGCAGCCTTTTCTGTCTCACATCTACCATGTTTCTCCACTGTACCATTTTCTCATGCTTGATTTGCTCTTCATCTTCTTGCTAATTATGGGCCAGAGTATACACAATTCACAGCTAATGTGTCACTAAGAGTTAGTGTCAAGTGGCTGAACTGAAAATAAGATTAAAAGTGATTAAGGACCATGAAGATGGAAAGTCAACAATAGCTATTGCTTGCTGGCCAGGTATATCTCCTGCCACCATGGATATACCCTTGAGGAAGGAAAGCATAATGACAGAGACTCTTAAAGGATGCTTCACTGAAGGAAAGGGGACTAATCAATATTCAAGAAAGACTACCTGGGTAGAAACCTGTAATGACTTGGACAAGAGACCATATGTTATGTATGCATCTACCTCAGCACTATGCCCTCCATTGCCAGAGAAAATTAGCAGAGGAGAGCCATGCTTGAGCAATTCACTGTGAGCTCTGAGTCCCTTACCCAGTTCAAGAATGAGTTACACAATGAGAGGAAAGTGGATGAGGCAGCTAAGGAGTTCTAGGAACCTTTAGAAGAGCTGACTGTGGATGGAAACCATCACCAGGACAGATCTGCAATACAGACAAGCCTACCGGTCAGTGTTTCACCTGTCTGGAAGTAGCAGTGGAAAAGCTTTGGTGTGCAGTACCATCCAAGTTTGAGGGAGCACCTCTGTAATGCTCACCCAGTGATGAAATTGCCTAGCAGCTCCTTCCCCAGCCAACAGCCCCATCATTACTGTAGCTTCTCTTGTAACAGCGGCCGCCTTGAACACTGGCTCACCTGATTCCTGAAACTTTCACAGCGGACTTCCGTGGGTAGGTGTGAGAGTACTGCACATGTAGTAGCAATTATGAACCTGAGACTGGCATGCCTCTCCTCCTCATCTCACTTCATTTTCTCATCCTGCTTCTTGGCATCACCTCATAGACCAAATACTTGCACCTAAATCCTTCCCACAGTTGACTACTTCCATCAACTCTAACTTGGCCAGAAGCCAAGAAATCTTTAGAACTCACTAAAATTTTTGAAATTTTATTCATGAAAACCAACTTGGAAACAGATATTCTATGGGGCCCCTAAGAAATAACGGTAACAGTCTTTGGTGAGAATAATTGGCCCTCTATATCACAGGTTTCACATCTACAGGTTCAACCAATGGTGGGATGGAAATACTAGAAAGAAAAAAAAAGTCTAATTGCATCCTACTTAACAGACTTTTCCTGTCATTATTCCCTAAACTATATAGTATAGAACGATGTGCTAGCTTTTGCATTGTATTCAATATTATAAGTAATGTGAGAATGATTTCAAGTATACTGGAGGATGTGAGTGGGCTCAGTGAAAATACCATGCCATTTTAGAGAAAGGACTTGGATATCTGCACATTTGGTGTCTGAGTGGGTGCTGGAACCAATCTCCCACTAAAGGACTGCCATATCTACCCTGCCAAGCAGTGAGCTACATGTGCATACACTAGGTCCAAACACAAAGCAAACAAGAGCAGTACCTTCATTGCCCCTGTGGTACGTCTGACAATGCTGAGATTCATAGTCATCAAGCCATGTGCTCAAAGCCGTAAACTTAGTAAGAGGCCGAGCAGATCAATATGCAGCAGGTATACTCAGATGCTGTGCTGTGGGCACAGGGCTACGGTGAACATCCACTTAAAAGATTTGCATACCTGGGATCATGTAGAAGGTGAACTCATTTTCTTGACAGTTGGGGTGACAGAGCTGCCAAGACTGCAGAGAGATGTGCTGGCAACAGTTGACTGTTCAAGCCTATTGTGTGAGCTGGAAGAAAGCCTCTTCTCAGGGATTCTGCATTTAAAGTATAAATAAATAATACAAATGTAAATTATATCCCCTCTGTGCCTTCCTCCCTTTTCTACTTTTGGTTATAAAAAAGCATCTATAAACATCAGCTCCCACTGGGTGCTTCTTCACAGCACCCTCTCAACAACAGCCACCCAATGTTTCTGAGCATCAACTACAAACACTAGACGTACTCTATGAAGTGGAAGACGATGTCAGGAAAGTCAGCCTTTTCTTCTCTCACATCCCAGGATATGTTCGAATGATGGACAGGACCAGACAAGGACTGTGCACATCACAGGCACTTGTTCTGTTCAATGATGACCTGAACGGAGCTCTTTTTCACAAGGGACAGGGATGGCGCAGCTGAGGAGAGGGCCCTGAAGAGAAACTACTGTCCTTATTGCTGCACCAAGTCCTGCTGTTGGGTTACTGCCATTATTATTAGGACTGATTATAGTGCTGTGGTTCTTTAAATGTCAATTTCAGTCCCACCTCAGATGAAAACATATGGTAAAATCATATACATCACAGCAATCAGAAGGACTTTTAATTTGGCAAAAGAGCTTTCTTTAGTGAACTTCCATATTCCTACAGTTGCTACAAAAGAAGAAAACTAGCAAGCAGATGAATAAATTAGTACCTGAAGGTTGACTTTTCTCCATGGAAGCCTTTATACCAAGAAGAGAGTAATATTTTTATACAGCTGAGATAGTAGATCACACAATCGATTTTTCTGGAGGTGCTTTTTTTTGGTGAACTCTGTGTTCAAACCTAAGCGAACAGCATTGTTATAATCTGAATCTAGGAGGTGATGCCAGCCAGCCTCCAGTAGTGCTGAGCTTCTGCATGTGAGAAGGACATGCCTACAGCCTGCTGGCACCCAGCAGCCTTTGAATATTAACTCAGAAAGCCCAGAAAAAGTTTCCTAGACAACTGAAAGACCTTTGCATTTTTGAGAAGCAAAGTGTTAATAATTGACCTGAAAAGAACAGAACCCAATCCAATATTAAGTCTAACAGTAGCAAGCAAATAATTACATTGTAATGTTTTATAAAACAAATGTGCAATTTAAAAAGCATTTTTGCTATGTACTCAAATAACCTTTTAAAAAATATGGGAACCACAGTGGTTTTTTCAAAGGTGCCCATGTGCTGCAGAAGAAAACGAACTGCCCCACCTCTGACTCTGTTCTAAAAGTTAGAGCTCCCTAAAAGATGGTGGGGGAGTATGTTTAGATCATGGGGGATATAACTTAGAATTCACTCAAGTGTGTTTCATATCCTCCATTGCCACTTTCTTTGTTTAGATGTGCCCGGCTAAGCAACAGTTCATCACACTTGGCCAGGGATGGAGTGGTGAGGTCCCTGAGACACCTGTGACACAGGTTGTGATGAGGTCGGCCAGTATCTGATCCAGTCTCGGGAAGAGCAGAGATGGCTGTGCTGCGGTCAGCCGAGCTGAGAGAAGCAGCTTTGGCTCTGGTCCTGTGAACTGTAGCATCTGAACTACCTTTTACTCACCCACCTGTTCATCAGCTCGGCTAGTATTTATTGAGAATTTGAGATCCCCTTCGCTACTTCTCCATGTTCGTGGATAAAACTTGTTTTGATCCACAATCCAAACAAGGGCAAAATGAATGGACCCTGGTTCTCTTGCTTCATCATCCTCAGCTCTGTTTCTCAGGTGGTGGCTTTCCACCCCTCATGTTTGCTAAAGCAACCCAGACAATGTTTTAAAAGGGTCCCTTAGAGCTGATGGATTTATGAGAATGGGATAACCCCCCCCTGCATTTGTTGGGAAAAACATACAGGACTCTGGGAGTGCCAGAAAGAGTTTTAACTTTGGCTGGAAGTGTCTGAACTCTATGCGGATCAGTGGGTACCGGAAAGGAAATATTTGACTAATGGATTTAGGTTAACATGAAACACACAGATAATAGTTGGGATAGAATTTGAGGCAAAGGGACTGACTAGACAATGGAAAGGAATGTGCCCGATGATGTGGTGACCGGGGAAGGGTGGTTAAAGGGATGGGGCAAGAGAATGATGCATGGAACTGGAGAGATACGGGGGTGTAGGTGGCACTTGCTGTGCACTGGCCAGATTGTGAAGTAGATTCTGAAAGATGAGCCTCCACCAGGTTTTGAGCAGACATTCTCAACTTAGCAGGGTGATTGGCTTTTTTGCTGATAACTTGCTCACGCAGAAAAGGGCAAAATGAAAGCAAGGACACCAACTAAGAAGCTGCAGGGACCTAAGCTGGAGATGGTGGTAGACTGGACCAGCAGGGAGAGGCGACTGGATTTTTAGATAAAACCACCAGAACTCCCTGGTAGATTGCGATAAGAGGAAGAGAGTGGGAGGGAGTCGATGGTATCCTAAGGTGTTGGGTGCAGTGACCAGGAGAAGGAATCTTCCAGAACTGTGAAAACAGGACAGCAAATGTCTGAGTAGCATCTGGCACCTTGTTTTGGATAAGTTTAAGAAGTAAGGCATTGACTGGAGATAGCGAGAGATCAGGTATGTGTGTGAGCCAGGGAGAAGCTGAAGAAACATATTTGGAACCATCTGCGTAAAGCAATGATCTGAAACTAAGAAACACAGTGACATCACTAAATGGAGGAAAAGAAGGCATTTTGTTGATATTTCAATTCTTTAGTGTGGTCAATGAAAATTCCTGGTTATAAGAACAGAGACCCAATTGTCTGTGTGAAACAAAATAGATCAAAACAATCCAACATTCAGAGTACAGCACTTTGATTATTGGCTTGGAAGTTTTGCCTAGGGTAATTTTGATCAGATTATAGTCCTGAACCTTGGCTTACTCATGGAAGAAAAAGAGAAAAGAAAGAAAAGAAAAAACTCTAAAAAGAACACAATATACACTTTTCTGACTTATAAAATGTGAGTGTCAATAAAATTGTAAAATGTTTGGCACATAGTAAGAAGTTAAGTGTTTTCATCTTCTCTAAATACAGATAAGTGAAAACTCATTTAGCAGCTGTAGTATAATATATCGAAGCACATTACACTGTATCCCAATGCTCTACACCATATCCCAACACTCTTTACTGCATCACAGCACTCCACAGCATATCCCAACACTCTATACCGTATTCTAATGCTCTACACCATATCCCAACACTCTATACTGCATCACAGCACTCCACAGCATATCCCAACACTCTATACACTAGTGTCACACTCTATACTATATCACAACACTATACAGCACATTGTAGTGTGAAGGGCCACTTGTTTGTTCCCAGCTGCTTAGCCCCAAAATAATCATACAGAAACTGTATTAATTAAATCACTGCTTGGCCCATTAGCTCTAGCTTCTTATTGGTTAACTCTTGCATATTAATTTAACCCATCTCATTAATCTGTGCATCCCCATGAGGTCATGGCCTACCAGCAAACTTCTAGCACATCTGTCTCCAGCAGCTCCATGGCTTCTCTCTAACTCTGCACTTCTTTCTCACATCATTCAGTTTGGTTTTCCCTACCTAGCTCTGTTCTACCCTATCAGGCCAAGCCAGTTTTCTTTATTAATTAATCAATTGTATTCACATCATACAGAGGGGAATCCCACATCAGCACATACCAACACTCTACACTGTATTACAACATGTATACTTTATCATAATATTCTATACCACATCACAATGCTACACTGTTTCACAATATTCTACACTGTATTTTAATACTCTATATCACACCACAGCACTCTATACACATCCTAACACTCTACACATCAAACCACCATATCACAACACTCCTTACTATACCACAGCATACTATACCATATCACAACACCCTTACTGCATCATAACACCGTATGCCATATTACACACTGCACCATAACACACCAATACACTCTATACCATACCAGAACACTTCGGAGCACATCATAATACGACAACACTCTGTATATAAAACTGTGTACCATACGACAACATTTGATACTATATCACAACTGACTAGATATTTGACTTATCCTCACAAATCATATTGAAACCCAAATCTGCAATGTGCTGGGAGGTAATTAGGTCCTGGAAATGGAACTTTCATGATGAGAATAAATTTGTTTATTTATGTACTATGTAGTCTGACTCATAATACACACACACACACACACACACACAGAGGCTTCTTTACCATCTATCTTAGTTTTTATGGCCAATTTATCTTCTTCTTTTCATATATGAGTAATATGTGGCATGCATACATGCGTATACAGGTGTCAGTGTGTGTGTATGGGTACACCTATGTGTATGTGCATGTGGAGGTCAAAGGTTGATCTTCCTGATCCCCTCCATGTTGTTATTACTATTACCTTTTAGGCATATCTTTCAGTCAAACCCTAGCTTGCTGATATGATTAATCTCACTACACCAGCTGGTTTGGTTTGGAGATCTCCTGTCTACACTTTCCGAGGCTGGAATTACAGATAGACTGCTATGCCTATACTTTTGATAATAAGCAATTAAAAGCCTTTTCGTCAATTTCTTTAGGGCAAAACTGTTATTTCAGGTCCCTTATAACTCTTAGATATGTTATCCCTGAATGTCTGTCCTGGAATAGTATTTATATTCAGGTTTTCAACCAGTCAAGGCTATTTTGCAAATAGATTTAGTGAGACATAAAAAAAAATCTATGTCTTTCCATTTTGTCTGTTCTGAAGACTTGGCCTTGGGTGAAACTTGTGTTGAGAATGAAGAGGGTAGGCTGAGACCAGCTGTTTGATGATTGCCCAGGAAAATCTGACAATGACATTTCAAGTCATTTCAATGATTCCTCTCTATGTTTTTATCTTCAGGAAGGTGTGCTTCTGCCGGTTGTAGTATTTCAAACGGGGGATGCTCAGATGAGCCTCAAAGATCATGAGGGAAAGGGCTGGAGACAACTGACAGATATGGCTGCAACAGGGGTTGACTCTATGTAGACATTCATCATGTTTACTGCTCATCCCCAGAGGATTGCAAAGTATCAAAACATACTTGCAAAGTCTCCATGAAAAGAGACACTGTTCAGCAATCACCAACTTGTTTGCTGATGTTTTATTCACTGAATGTAGAAATATGATTCCACTTTCAATAATTCCTCAACTGAAATGTCTATTATTTGATTTTAATGTAGCAAACCTAATCTACAGACCTCTGACAAGAAGGCAGACTTCCCATGGGCAAAGTTGTCTTTGGTTTCTTTGAAGCATTTGTTACTTTTGTGTTTGTAGATCTGTACAGGTGGATAACATTTACTGTCATTCTATTCCTGAGAAAAATTTAGAATTTCAAGGCCTTTCCTGGGAAAGCTAATAATAATATAGGTAATCAAAACACAAAACAAGTTCCATTTCACTGTCCCCCATGATTGCTCCCTCTGTAATGATTACTTGAGAATGCTATTTGGTAGATAAAGGGGGACAACCGTGCAGTGTTTCAAGAACAAATAAACACATCAGCTTACAGATCACTATTGAGCCTTAGTGAAATCATTCCTACAAACACTCAGGAGAACTCAGGCTGCTTCTTCGAAGACAGAGAGTCTGTCTTCCCAGATTAAAATCTTTCCCTAGTTAGTTGTTAGAGACCATTAACTCATAATGAGCATTATATAAAAGAGTTTGAAACAGCTCCTCAGAGAGGATGGTGTTATGGATGTGCGACCGCAGCTGAACAAGTTGATGCCCTTTCTAGTGCAATGGATTTACAGTCAAAGGCAAGCGACAGTCTTTTGGTTCACAGTATTTCTCAGCTTTGAGTACAAACATATTTTTGTAAGATTCTTTTAACTCTACTAGCACTTCTGTTGCTTTCAAAATCAATACTAAGAACAAATTTTACATTTTTGTGTGTACTTAATAGTGGCCAAATCAAACAGGCAAAAATCCCTAGTCAGCCAAACATCTGAAGCAAAACGGGAAGGTTCATCACCAACCCCGGATGCTGCTCCTATTCTGTCCATCTAAGGCTGCTATTGCATTTAAGTCAAAGAGAGTGTAGTGCTGTTTGAAAACCGTCAAATCTTTATCAGAGTGGAGCAAGGGAAAATAGAAAGTGATCAATGAATAGAGTGGAGCTGGGGTGATTTTCAACAGAACTCTGGTAATATTAAGAAAATAATGTTACTTAATTTTTGGAAAAAAAAACGGACTTATCTGCCATGCCTGGAGGGCTGTCTATTGTGAGTGCCAGCTTTGTGATCTTTGCCCACTCCTTGCCTATGGATTCCAGAGTGTTTATCATTGCAGAGCATCTGCTCCTTCGTCTCACTTCCCAGTTCCTGTCATGCCCTTCCACTCTGGATTGCATTCCACATGTGAGGAGCACTATCCCTCTTGCCACAAGGATGATCACCCAGGCAGAAACATTGTCTCAGACACAAATATCAGGACAAAATCTCCCAGAGACTTGTGCATCTTGAACCTCAGCATCTCCTGTGGCCTTGAATATAAGCGAAGCTCACTTAAGCTCTTCTATATCTCCAGCAACACAGGAAACAAGACATGATTAGCTCTCTGGAGTTGTTGGGTCACCATCTCCCTCCCCCTCCTCTTTCTTCTTCCTTTTCTAGCAACCACTCCTGCCTACCCCTATATAGACCCTGGTCTCCTAAACAAGACATTCAGAAGAATCTAAATAGCATTCTGCAAGAATTACAGAAAAGATACTTTCTTTCTAAAGCATGACCAGAAGAAGGCATGTCAAACTTTCCCTCAAGCATCCTATAGCAGAATTAGCATAAACAAATGGGATGACATTGTAATAAACTTTTATGGTACATGAGCCATGTAAGTGACTGGAATTAGTCATTGAAGGGGCTTTCGTATGCTTCCTAAAGAATAAAACACAGGAAGGAGGAAAGACCTCATCACTCGGGCCATTCCTGGTGACTGAATTTAAAAGTTATAAGAATAATCCTTCGTGCTGTAGACATCTGTGGCAGTTTAATTGAGAAATGTCCCCCAAAGGCTCAGCCATTTGAAGATTGCATCCCTGGGTGGTTGTGCTGTTTGGGATAGTTTAGAAGTGGCTTTGCTAGGGGTAGTACATTACTGGACCAGGCTTTAAGAGTTCAACTCCCTTCAGTTCACGCTTTACTTTGTGCTTCTGTTAAAGATGTGGACCAAACACAGAAATAAGGAGGAGGCAACAAGGCAAAGCAGACCAGATTAGCCAAGGACGGTGGAGCATTCAGCCTTGAAGAGACACTGCAGTGACTGACAGTTGCCTCTCCGGATCGGTTCTGACTGTCTTTGACAATGGAACTTCTGATGCACAGCCAATTGGATAAAAGATCATATTTTCCATGCACCACTCATCTATGGGTATGAACATAAACGTTTAAAGAGCAGCTTGACAAACATGTCAGTTTAACAAAACAGCAGTAGAATATTTTATACTAGAGCCTATGACATGTCCAGAAATGAATTTTTGAT
Organism: Bramus lutescens; assembly: GCA_001685075.1. Classification (NCBI taxonomy): domain Eukaryota; kingdom Metazoa; phylum Chordata; class Mammalia; order Rodentia; family Cricetidae; genus Bramus; species Bramus lutescens. The sequence continues at coordinate 14,057 of LOEQ01008684.1, forward strand.
GATGTTTACAATATCAGGTCTGTGGAGCAGGCCTCAAATCCAATCTGAAAGCAGTTGGTTACCCTCAAAACCTCTATGCCATTAATGCATTAAGAGCCGCATGTTGCCTGGCAGGTCAAGAGTGGAGCATTTCATACCTGCTTCTGGGTCACACCACTGATTCCTCTATTCCCCAGCAGCCTAAACAGAACCTTCTGGGTCTGGAAAGCTACTCAGCAGGAGGAATGTTTTCAGGTCAGTCTAATATTTATTTCTCCATTCCCTGCAACCAAAGCACGTTGTGTCTTCAGCAATAAATCATGCTATCTAGTTATTGTGAGCAACCAGGAGCAATGGCAATATCTTATGTTATTTTGAGGGCCTCTGGGGCCTCTCTGACCAATAACTCATAGGAAGATTTCCAACAGCAGCTCTGAGATTCTCATTTAATAATTCACATCTTCTCGGGGAAGCAGTTTCCATGCAGGACACCTGTGCTCACGCTCCTCTTTTTTAAAAACTGGTGTTTTTTTTTTTTTAAAATACATTAGACAGTAGAGGATTTCTCTAGGAATTCTTATACCTCTTTAGTTTTATTAAAATTAGCCACTTAACTGATAATCTGATTTCCTTTTTCTCATAGTATTCATAATGAAATTCTGTTTTCCCTGAAATCCATGCGTTTCCTCATCATCTGTTTCTTTTCTGCTTGCTGTGTTAAGATCACCTGGCCAAGGCAACTCAAAGGGTTTAAGGAGTTGGTCACATTGTGTCGACAACCACAAAGCAGAGAGCACTCAGTGTGTTCACCTTATTTTTTCTTTTGACTTAGAAGGAGGAAATAACGCTGTCTACTTTCAGAATGAGTCCGCCTTCCTCAGTGAACCAGCCAACACAACCTCTCACAGGCATGGCCGGAGGTTCTATAGTCCCTCACAGGTGTGCTCAGTGTCTTGTCTTCTAGTTAGTTCCAGATCTTGGAGGGCTGCGAATTGAGACTAACCAACCCAAGCCTTTCTCTGGCCTGTGTTTGTTCAATGTATCTTTTCTCATTGTTTTAATTTCACTCACTTTACACTCATATTTCTGATATATTATTTCTTACAAACCACACATAGAAAAATAGAATTTATATTAAAGCCTTTGATATTACAAACGAAGATACAAGCTTTAGTCATATCCTGCTAGCAATTTGTATTCTCTTCTGATATCGCTTGAGGACGGAGTCTTAGATGTGGGTTTGATATGTAAAAAATAATAAGTGCTTATCTATAATGCCCCTTGCTATTTCTCTTGGCTTAAGAATGTTCAAAAATGGGGCAGGCATTTGCCTCCTTCTCTGGCGCCCCCAACAGTGAAGAAGAGGTACTGCAGCAGCCGCTCAAGTCTCCCCTCTGCTTACTTTACTATATGAATGATTTATCACCCTGAAGTATGTTCAACTGTGTACGATTATTTTTTCTGTGATCTGTCAGTAACACTTGAAATCAGATTTATAGTTTGGGAATTGTTGGACTTCACGTTTTAATTCAAGACCCAATATCAGCTGAGTGAAGGCTGTAATAATGACTTCAGATACCTTTTTCTGTTCTGACAGAGCTCATAGTGGGATGGAGGTAACTCCTTCCATGAGATGGCCTGTAGTATCACTCTGGGATCCTTTCTCATGTTAATCATAATGCAACTTCTCCTCTGTGAACTCCACGTTTGCCTTTTGTCCAGCTCGTATGTGTGGACTGCTGAAAGCAAATCTCTAGAATGGCAGAGATGCTACCTTGCAGAGCATCTTCTAATTTATTGCAGAACAGCAATGCATTTTCCATTCTCCTATATTGCTGTTTGACTATAATGTAAATAAGGTATCTGAACAATATTTTTAAGGATTTGTTTTTAGTTTTAATTGTGTGCATGGGGGTTGTGCACATGAGTGCAGTGACTTCAGAAACTATGTAGTTGTGAGCCACCTGTTATGGGTGGTGGGAATTTAATTCAGGTCTTCTGCAAAAGCAGTGTGATATCATAACTGCTGAGCCATCTCTCTAGCTCTTGCATTTTAAGCTGCATTCTGTGCCTTTGGTGGGAGAATACTTCAGCACAGATAGTCTGTCACACTCTGAGAGATAAAGTTTTCAAAATTGTATTGCCACAGATCTGGAAACCGAGAGTTGATTGTGATATGTAGCCTATGCAATAAGGCCAAGTTCATGATGATGGCAGTCATGGTTTCTTTGCTCACAACTCAACTCCCAGGACCCACTGCAGAAACTGGATATATGGTTGTTCCATAGTAGTTTTTGGGAAGTGTATAAATGTATATGGACAAAGTAATGGTCTTGAAATAAATAGGAGAGCGGAGATGCTAGGAGTGGGCTAAGAAGTGGATGCAAACACCACAAAGGCAGCCCTTAGGGAGCTGCACGTTGGTGCCAGGATCAATAATCAGCTCAAGCAGTCGCTGATACAGCAGTGTGTAAGTAACTGATCAATCGAAAAAGTGAATTACCTGTAGTCATCGAGGAGACAAAATATAATAAAGTTGCCTCCGTTTACAATTTATTTCAGAACTAGTGATAATGTGACATGGAAAGATGCAGGAATTAGGTATTTTGGAGACAAGAGCAAAAATATTGCAAGAGCTACCCTAAGGATGACAGAGTGAGAGGCTGGGAAGAGCAAAGTGATCCACAGCCTGCCTCCTGCCCCAGAGGAAGAAGACCTGATTTATATTCTCTGCTCACCCCACCCCCATTCAAAAGACCAAATAACCGGAAACTGTGTGAAAGAAATATTTGCTGATGTTAGATTTTAAAAACCCTGTGCTACACTCTTTGCACTAGACAAAGTGGGCAGAGTGAGCCCCACTCCTCCAGCTGTTTGGTCTGGAGAAAGCCATTGGGATCAGGATAGGAGAGCGACCCGAAGTAAGTGTGCTCCCTCCCTCTGCCCTCCCCTCACACCAGTTAAGGTGTGCCAGTGGGAGATTTTGAAACCTAGACTTACAGATAGACAATCTCCTTAGAAGACCAGCTTTGTAGAAAGATTGTCCATTACTTATCTCCACTTTCAAATGGAGGGGTTTTATGTAAAAGTCAGAATTTCTTTTCATTAAGGAATTTTAAAGGCTCCTGGTAGTGACTTTCACATTCAGATAGGTGGACACCCACTGAACATAAGTGCTGGTTTCTGAGAGCATCAGGATCCCAGCTCTCTATGCCCAGAAATTCCACCTCTTCTGCTTTAGAATCTATGTGGCCTCTACCAAACTTTCTGTTCACAATCCGTGCCATAAACTGGTGGGGTTATTTTTCAATGACTGGTTTTAGTTATGAGCCCACCGAGATTCTTCTGGACATTCTGTCTGTAAGTATATTGTGAGGGCAGGCACCACCACAAAATACCAGCAATGCAACTGCCACACCAGGCTGCAGTGATGCTCAGGGGCTGAAGCTAGGCTTCGCTGAGCACAGTCGCAGATACGCGGTAGTGGAAGGAATGTGTAAATGTCTGCGAAGAGCTTTGTTCTCTTACTTCGGTGCTGTGTAAATTCAAAAAGTTTTGATTTAGTTGCCCTATTCAATTCAGGAGTTCGCACAGTAAGATATCATTCCCTCTGCCCTTGGCTGGCCTTGCCTTTAAATTCAATCTAGGTCCACGAATTTGCCTCGCAAGGCAGGACGTCTATCTACACAGAAAGAGACCAAGAAGTCAAACAGACTCCTGCGAACTTGTCCCATCCTTTACGAGTAGTACAAAAGTGTTTAAACCGTCGTTATGGGGACCTGTGCAAGCTCTCGGGGGTGCCTTATGAAAGGGTAAAGTGGATTATGCCTTAGAGTTGATGGACCTCATCTGTCTGGAGAGCCGACTGCTCAGTGGGGTTTCAAGGCAGTACACAATACAAGCTGTGGCAGCCCAGTTCCACAGTATCCCCATAGCGAGGAGGGTAAATGCCTCTCTGGATAATATAGATGGTGTGTCAGAGCAAGCCGTACACTCTAATGTCAGGACCCCAGGGCCTCTGGTCCAGCATGCAGATCTAAATGCCTTCTATTTCCATACACAGGCTTGGTGGAATGGGCAGCCTTGTCTATTACAGTGTGCCTGGATGAAGGGGAAAGAAACACTTGGAGAGGGGCAGTGCATGATATCCTGGGCTCAGTTGCACCTCCCCAGCCAATCCGAAATGTAACCTTAATTTCAAATGAGAGGTATCTGTCGCTGTAATTAACTAAACTGAAGTGAGGTCACACCACATTAGGATAGACTGGAGATCCAGTTACTGATTCATGATAGATAGATAGAGCAAAAGACAAGAGACCTACACAGAAGAAAGAAAGTCAGACCAAAGACAAGGGATATAGACACTTGTCAAGGAGTACTGATGAGTACTGGTAGTCATTGAAGAGTAGATGTGTAAAAGGACTTATTTCCAAAGATGTAAGAAGGACCACAGCCCTGGAACTCAGTCTGTTGTAGACAAGGCTGGCTTCAAATTCAGAGATCTGGCTGCCTCTGCCTCCTAAGTGCTGGGACCAAAGGTGAGCGCCACCACTTCCAGGCATGCTTCTGTTGTATTGTTCTGGCAGCCCAAGGGATTGCATACAATTTGCACTGCAAGCTTACAGTCCAGGAAAAGCTGCTGATGCCTCCCAGTGGGAAGCATCCTTGTACTTTGGGTTTGGATTACAGGTAAATTGAGGACAAAGAAAGGCTCGCAGGATTTAAGGTTTCTTTCCAGAGAGAATGAAGCAGGCCAAGAAAGACTTGGCAACATTCAGGTACTGTGTTAGTTACTTCACATGAAGCAGTTCCTCAAGAGACTTAATGCAGCACCTGGATTAGTTATGCTTCTCATCCCTTTGACATAATACCTGGCCAAGGAGGAAGAGTAAGCTACAGTCCTTCAGGTTGGGAAGGCGTGGTGGCAGGAGTGGAGGCAGCTGGCCACACTACATCAACAGTCAGGAAGACGAGAGAGATGAACATTGGTGTTCGGTTCTATCTCTTTTTCAGTCAGGCACGGACACAAATCCGAGTCCATGAGACAGAGCCTCTCATGGTTCAGGTGGTTATTTACATGTCAATCAGCCCCATCTAGATCATCCTCCATGGCACACCCAGGGTAATGATACCTGGATAATCTCTCACTGGTGTTTCCAGAGACTTGTTTCTTAGGTGATTCCAGATCCTGTCAAGTTAGAAGTTGGGGTTAACTATCACAGATGACTATCTACATACATGTAATATATAGCATATAGCAACCAGAAGGTGAAATTATAAGACCAGATAATAGCTATAGCAACCAGAGTGTAAAATTATAAGACCAGATGTGTGAAACAGCATCTTTCCTTTCATCACCATATCTAAATGAACAGCCCTTGTATTCCATAAATCTATACAAAGACTTAGGTAAGTGGGCACTTATGAAAGCAGCACCCTAGATAAGAGGGAGGAGGACAAGGTGAAGAGAGGCCAGAAGAAGGGGAGAAAATTAGTGAAGGAAGACATTGTGGAAAACCTCACAATTCATCTGACTCAGAGTGAAGTTTTAGCACAAAGAAAATGCATCTGGCAATCCAAAACAATTGAGAGAAATTCCAGTACTTTCTCTTTGTTCTTAGCTACCATAAAACAAAGTATAGCCTCATCAATGCTTGTGTCAATGTCCTTCTTTTCTCTGCTCTAGTTGCTGCCGTCACATGCCACGGTCAACTCCGTCTTTTAAACTCCTTAAAGGCTTTCTTTGATTCCCTTTCCAGGCTCCTGTTTCCTCCATTTCTTCTAGACACTCAGCTGCAAAAGGATGGTCATTCTGGCAAGGCAGAACTGTCTGTGTGTAGATGAATGAGCGGAGCTGAAAGGTACTAGGGAAACAAACCAAACTGAGCAGGCAGACTCATCGTTATCTTCAATAAACAGGGTTAGGAATAAGATCAAGTTCTCCAGAAATAAATGAATCCTACTATTTGATATGTATGGGATGAGGTGGGTACTGCTGTATTAAAAAACACTAACCTAAGCTTCTTTGCTTGGTATGCCCTGCTACTTTTTTTTTTTTTGCCCATGTACCCCACTTGAGGGTAGATTTTTTTTTCCAGTAGAAATACAAAAAAAAATAGAGACAATACTCAGAATAAATTATAAACTACAATTGGGGCTCTATATTTGAAGACTCAATTGATATAGTTAAAGAATACTTTTTAAAAATTACATTTTTACTGAACATATACAGATTTTTCTTGCTATTTTATAATTAATACAGACCAACTAATTGCATATCACATTGTATTAGGTAGTATAATTGATCTACAGATGATTTTAAGTATATGGCAAGATGAACATAGACTATGCAAACACTATGACATTTTATATCAGACGTTTGAGCATCCAAAATTTAAGCATCTTTGAAGTCCCTAGGAACAACTCCTGGAGAAACAGAGAGATGGCCATGAGAATTATAAACTGTAACCGAGGCACTTTAAAAAGTGAGACTTTTAATCTCAGCCACTAAAAAAAAGGAGAAATACAAATATGCATTATGGTTATGTGTTTATTCTTGTCTTCAATGCAATATACTTATGCTAGGCTTGCTGGAATGGTATGGGGGTTAGAGAATCAAGAGTCAGGGAAGGAACCCCAAGAGAATCTCCTTAAGTTTGCCCCCAGAATAGTGCTTGGGCACCATGCTGAAAACCTCTCCTTCAGCCCTTCACCTTCCCATACACAGAGGCAGCAAAAGTGGCCCACTTTGGTAGCCCCAATGTATTAACTCTCCTTCTTGTTTCGTTGACATCTTAACACTTTCATTTTAATATTGATACTTAATAAATTCTGCCCCAATTACTCAACCAGAATGCGCTATTTGTTCTTTGGATTTATATGTGTATTATTAATCTTCAATTTTACAAGGGGTGGATGACTGGTCTCCAGACAACCTGCAGAATGTCTCGTGTGAATGGTGTTGTCCGAATAGCCAAGTGTCCATCCATTTTCAAATACTTTCATTCAAATGGATGAACTTCAGTCATGCCTCAATCAAGTGAGTACATACCCAGTGTTGACCATCTTGGGAAACATACCCACCTCTCTTCTAATATATATAATCTGTGCCTATAGAAGAGAAACACGAAGGCAATAGCATCACATAGGAAAGGTGAAAAATGTCATAAATATCTAAATGCTCTTTCCCCATCAAGAGAGCATAAACGCATGTCATAAGCTTGGTCAAAAGCTTTTCAGATCACACTGCACTCAGTTGGAGGAAAGAAAGTAAAGTAACATTCGCCACATTATCTATTCTAATACTTGTTCTGATTAGAAAACAATTTGAGTTTTGTCTTTCAAGGATGATTGACTTAAATTTTATTCATAAAGTTTGGGATGTTCTTACATGATTCCTCCTAAGTATTTTTTTTAATTGAGAAACAACACTGTTAGATGAGTTCATATATCCTGAGTGAGCTACCACTCCAAATATGAAGCAAGATGACTAACCTTTTCTCCCAAGTAACTTGTTCTTGTTTCATACACAAGTAAAACCTACAGCATAGGGATTGTACGCATATACCTCCAGAACAGCAAATTCCATGGTGTGATGACCAAAACAGTCTCAAAGGAAATTATTTGCTTTCAATCTAGAATGTGGCACAAACAACTTAAAGAGGCCAGACTAGATTGTGGCTGGGAAAAGAAATTTAAATAATGAATGGATTATAAAAACAGGTCATAAATATTGAAAAGAGACAGTCTTTCTTGGTGACTACCAATCACTAACTTATTCCTGAGTGAGTTCTCTGGTTCTCAGAGATGAGTACAAGATGAGTACCCAGCACAACTCTTTTCTCTGTTCTTTCTAGCCCTCTTCATAAATATATCTTCATATTTCTGTGGTTGACCTTTAGTAGTCACGGAGTAAATTAACTTCATCCAAAATATACTAGGACTCCAGGTAAGACAATGGAGATTTCTAAAAGCTGACAATCATTCTCCCTGGGAACATTTGTTTTCAGGAGGAGACTACAGAGCTGATGTGGAGCTGGTGAGTACAGGGTGGTACAGGATGCTTCAGCTCCTGGGTCATCACTGGTTTAGACTCCATCCAATATGAGGAAGTTCTGAGGACCAGCAATTATTCTAACTTGGTCTTGGCTATCAACTTTGCTTTTCTGTAACCCCTAAGTAGTAGATTTAGGATGATTCATTCAATTGTAGAGCTACATCTCAGCTATGTCTGCATGTCTCAGCCACACCACCGTGGCTTTGAGGTTCAATTTCTGATCCAATAGTAGGAGAGAATGTGTCCATCCAAACAGCAAACTGGCCTCTGAAAATGTGAAATCAATATTTTGCTTTGATACCTATTCAAAAGTTTTGAGCTAGGGTCCTGAAGAGGGTTATACTTGAGGTCACCTACAGTATTGAGCTGTGTTAATCTAGTTGTAATGGCAAAAGTCCAAAGATGGCAAGGAAGAGGTAAGGAACATTTTAAATATTTAATCTTTGGCTTCCTCATTAAAATGCAGTCTGATTCAGTAAGTGTGAGGGGTGGAGCCTGAGATTCTATAACTCCAACAGCTTCCAAGTGACATTCAGCCCAGAAAGAAAAGCCAAGAACATGGAGGACTAACTGCTTTGGGGAAGTAGAAATAGAGCAAATGACAGATATCATCAATGACAGCACAACAATACTTACAAAATGGTGTTATCTCCAAGGAAGCACTCACATTTAAGAAGATAAGGAGCAGGAGTGGAATGTAAACAAAAGAGATTTGGCAAGGAAAGAAATGGTCGCAAAACAGTGTCTAAAATCCAGTTTGCAAGGCAAAAAGAAATCTGGTTCCAGCTCTTTCCTGCTGTAAGTCTGTACCACTCTTTCAATTTTTGAAGCAGCTAGGTATTAGTGTTCATATTTACTTCCACACTCAGGAAAAACTTTCTGACTACAGAGAGACATTTGATTCTGAAGGCTGTTAAGTTAAACCAACATAAAGGTGTCTTGACTTCAAAATTCGAGTTCAAGGATATGTTACTTTGGAAAAAATGTTCTGCTTTTGTTTCCACAGAAATTGAGAACCTGTGGAGTTCTTCAAGGCTAATGTGCTGTGATGGAACAAGACCTCCCAAAAGGTCTCTGTGAAACCTAAAAATACATCACCAAACAAACAGCAGGAAGTAGTTTGGAGAAAACAACTCCCAAATTCCCAAAATGATGGTTTATAAATGTTTCTTTTCATTTAAAGGGGGTTGATTATAAATGATTAAAAGCATGGGGACCTTGCAGTAGGGTTGAAGGGGAGAAGAGAGGAAGGGTGGCGAGTAGAGAAAAATGTAGAGCTAAATAAAATCAATAAAATAAAAAGGTCACAATTTCTAAAAAAAATAATAAGGGGGATATGATATAGAGATGAATACTTTGTATTGTTATGAATCTCAATTATTGATACATATTTGAGGTTGATTTTGTTATACTGTGTATATGTATTTCTGCTCTTGTTTAAGGTATTGTGTTTGTGAAGCTCATTTAAAAAGATAGTGTATAATTAAGAAATACAGATTAATAGGTAGTCATTTATAATAGCCAAACTTGCAGTTATATTAGTTAGGTTTTCTAGATGTATAGAGATATATTTCAGGTGGAGAGGTCTTCCTCAGACACTTCAAAGAATTGAAGAGTATGGCATTTAAATAACTTAGGATTCTGTTGACATGAGACGCAATTGCTCCTGGAAGCACCGATCTATTTCCTAGAGAATGTTGTACACCAAAGACATTCCACTTGGTGCTTGTTTTCTTCTTGGCAAAACTGGCCTTAGGGCAAAGAACTGCCCGGCCTCAAACATTGACAAAATGCATGGTGTCCAGACAAACAGGATACAAGCAAAAAGATTGCCAAACCTTGGCAAGAGAGGGTAAGACGGTTTTTCAAAAAATGATCTGACAGATACTCTAGGCCTTAGCCAAAGTTGGTTGCCCCAATGTTGAAATGAGATTTTGGGTGATAGCCCAGGTAACCGGTTATCTCTATCATTTCTTGAACCTTTTGGAAGTTGCTTGATTGCACTTCCTGTTTACTCAAGTAATATTATTTCTCATCTCACGTTTTTGATGGGGTTGAAGACTAGATAGTCATAGTTACTTTCCTCTCATGACTTTGTCAAGCCATTTTTAATATAAGACTTAGAATCCTTAGGATAGGCTAGCTACTGGAACATTTAGGATACATACCTTCCTTGCTTAATATTGTTTATATTGGTTGTAATCCTATGTATGTATACTTTTATGTATGGTTTGGCCTCTTCTTTTCCATGGATAATACTTTATATTTGTTCTTATTGTGTATAGTTTTGTATTAGGCTTAGAACTCTCTTATTTAGACAAAAGTGGGAGGTGCTGTGGGAACGCCTTCAGCCAATAGCCTTTAAGATACCAGCCCATTTTTGGCATAGACTCATGTACTATAAATGCAGACAAAGAGCATGTGCAGGTCTTTTGGCTGTTGGATTTGGTTCCAGAACACAATGCTTGCAGAAGACAGTAGATAGCTACTCTTTCTGTGAGTTTATTCCCAGATAAATAAACCTTTGTTATACTCTATTCCAGGCTATTGTGGAGCTCTTTTGTACGCCAACACTTTTAAATGTCATTTCTTTTTTCAACAGAAAGAAAATAGGCCTTCTGGGAAGAACACAATAATGTATTCTTTGTAAGAGTTGTGTTGTCCACAGCAAGTCATTAATTTGCTATCATATTTGTTCACCAGTTTCTGGTGTGCTTAGCTTGTGACTCAGCATCCATATGTCCAGTCAAATCTCAGTGAGGTTTCTAAGACTACAAAACAAAGGATTTTATTTATTCTATAATTTTAAGATTTATTTTTAATTGTGTGTATGCCTGTGTTGTTTGTGAGGGATTGGGTGTAGGTTTGTGTAGATGCTCTTAGAGGCCAGAAGAGGGTGTTTGATTCCCTGGAGCTGGAATTACATATAGGTGGCTGTAAACTTCCTGATATTGAAGCAAGATGGTGGTTGTAAGCTTCCTGATATTGGGTCCTCTGTAAAAGCAGAGCCATCAATCCAGCCCCTATTTTTATTTATATTTTATATTTAATTAAACCATTTTTATTAGAAAAATCACCTAATTCTACTTAGCTCACAACTAAAATCATCACACAGCTGGTTTAAACAGACAGTTTTAAAATATCACTTTAAAATGCTTCCACTTGGGAAAATTTTCTTCTATAATTTTGTTGAATATATTTTCTGGGCCATTGAGC
>LOEQ01008684.1:39525-50636 GCA_001685075.1 Bramus lutescens
CTCTCTCTCTCTCTCTCTCTCTCTCTCTCTCTCTCTCTCTCTTTCCCTCTCCCCTCATCTCTCTCCCATCTCCCTTCCCTTATTCTCTGCCTGCAACTTGCAGATCACCATTCCAAACATGATAATCATGGACTAACTCTCTGACACTGTCAGCAGGTCCCCAATTAAATGTTTTCTTTTATAACTTGCCTTGATCATGTTGTTTTATCACAGCAATAGAATAGTAACTAAGATAGGTCAAGGGACAACAAGTTTCCCACTAGTGACAAATGTCCTGTTGTGTGTCACATCTATGGTCTTTCCTCAGTATAATTCTTTCAAAGTAGGAAATACTAAACATATACCATCTTCTAAGTTTTGACTCCTCTAAAATCATGCCTGTTCCTGATAATTTTCTGGAATCTTCAATTAGAGTTCTTAAAAGCATTTTGTTTAAGTTGCAGATGTTCTTCTGTGGGAATGTTGCCAGGGGCTTCTGCCAGCACAGGAAGCAGGATCTCCTGTAGTTTTCTTTGAAAATCTTCAGATAGTCCTAGAAATATGGAGTAAACCTGTGGTAGAGAAGGAATGTTACTGATATCATAAACATATCAAGAATGGATGATTCTCTAAGCAAGAGGTTAAAAATGCTAAATTCAGGGAGGAGATAGAAACAGTTTTTAAAGGATCCCCTAGGAATTTTAGTCCTACTGATGCCATTTGCTCCTCATGCTTGGACATTAGATTATTTTCAGACTAATGTAAAATAACACACAATCAACCAAACAAGAAGTAGAAGATGTTGTTGATGGCCTATTCTTATTCTGAAGGCAATACCTGTGTTTCTTCATCTGTACCATCCGTACATACAGAAACCTGTGAGGGATGCCTTGTTTATGTGTCCCAGTAGCAGCTCAAATAATAGCAAATACCATAACTTGCTCACTCTGGGCAAGTTAGTGCATTAGTCTCTTCTCTGTATTCCTTCACAACCCATCAGTTTTTGAAGTATACCCGTGTTTTGTTTCTGAGCAATGTTTTTTATATATAAAATGCAGTACAATTTTATTTGTATATCATGTCAATGTCTACTTTCTGTAAATGCTTATTAATGCTTGATCTCACTGTATTTATTTCATCCCTGAATGGGAACACATGCTCTGGTATCAGCTCCAGTTTTGATGATGGAGATTATTGGCTTTATTTACTTCTATGCTTCATTTTATACCCCCTCCTGATGTTTCCTGGGAGTACTTCCCAAATAAACAACTTCCCCTCAAATGCTTGCCTCTGCTCTACCTCTAGAAGAATCTAACCCAAGACACTGAAGAATGTGATTAAAGCATCAAATGGAACACTAATAGGACTGGTTAGTACTGAGTCAATAAACAACTTAAAACATCTCTTTAACTCATTAAAAAAAGAAATACAAACTTTGGATGTTAAACCACCGACTGCAGCTTTGAACTTGGAAGAAAGAAGTAATTAAAAACAAACATGATTCAGACCGACAATTTCATACCACAGTGATGGGGGTGGTGATCTAAGAATTCTGATTATGCACTGCCACTATCCATCTGGAGGAAGGATGCCATTTTCTTTTAAGTCATGTGATGTGATGATTTTTTTCAGAATGCTTCATTAGGTCTTCAAGACAAAACTATTTCTTTGTTTGGTTTAACTATAGGATTATATTTGGACGTGATGTTTCTACATCAGTTAAAGCAAACAGAATCCTTTTTGTCATGAAAGGTCATTTTTTTAGCCTTTTGCTTGAATATTTTTTTTTAAATGAGGCTACAGCCCAGAGTGCAAGAATGTGTCTAGTTCAGGCTGGAGTTTTAGAGGAAGAATCTTCAGGATGAATTACTAGGGAGTAACTCTTTCTCATTTTTTTTAATTTTTATTTATTTATTTTTAGTAATGCTGTGTGTTATACTGGAAAGCTCATTACGTCTTGTAATGGTTAGTACATGACTTTGGGGTTTTAATTCTGACTGTTCTGATTCTGCTTGCTTCTATAAAAGTTTTTTTGTGTGTGTGAATTTAATAACCACGTCTATCTCTTAGGGCTGCTGAGTATTGCTATTTCATAAAGTAGCCAACTCACTTGAGAAGATGAAGACAAAATTATTTCAATGTTTACTCCAATTCTTCCAATTTACAACTGAGCATCTTGATTCTTTCTAATGTAATGTTTAATCTGTTCTGATTACTGAGACACCATGATGCCCATCCAACATGCCCTATTGTTTTTACCGAAAGAGAGGCGAATTACAGAAGAAGTCAATGAATTTTAGGAAAGGTGCCCTGGTGCTTAGACTATATTCCAATATTTCTGCTCAAAGTCTTTGGACCACGGCTTAAAGGATGTACTACAAAACATGACCTGGTTTCTGTCTCTCTTGCGTCCCCTGGTGTCCCCTCTGACTCTTTTATTCTTGTCCTTTTATCTTTTATATTATCCTTAACCATCTGCCCTTTTATGCATAAAAAGACTAAGATAAGATCATCTAACTTCAGATGACCATGTCTCAAAGTTATATAGTCCTACATAGATAGGACCACAACCTGGAAGTCATCAGACATGCCTCAGATTAGCCCAGGAAAAACTGCTCTTTTAACTGGAGATTCCCAGTAGTAAGTAGTAAGTAGCTTTAGAAGATGGGACACTATACCTCAAGAGCCCTCCAGAAAGAGGAGTAGCCCGAGAGAAATTTGTCACCAGTCTGAAAGCCTGCTAACCTACTAGCTCTGCTTGTCTCCAGAGGCCACATTCTTGTGAAAGTTGAAGCCAGATGTAGCTAATCATATGCCTCCAACTCCTAACAAACAACGTATCACCTGCTAAGGAGAGTCCCAGACTGGGACTAGAGTACATCTTGCTCCGGCACCATGTTGACACTGAAGATGACTGACTTAGACTCATTTGCGGATGACAGATCTGATAATGCCAAAATTAAGGAAGAAAAAAAGATGGCATCCTGACTCCTAGAATCTCTTTTCTCTTTCCAGTCCTCTGTTAATGGTATGCATGCCATATATGTCACCCTGTGGTGACAACCTAAGACCCCTAACCTGCTCAGAAGAGGACTCTTTCAGATCGTGTGATCCAATCTTCTGTTCACTGACCACTGAGAAAGTTTCTGCTTCTCCAAAGAAAGTGATTTCAGTGAAGACCGCTGCTCTGCCTTACCTAGCCAGAAGACAAGATGCCATATAATGTGAGGGGATAAAGGACAGGGCTCCAGCAGAAGCCAGGATGGTCTAGTGTTGTTTATCATTGTTCCTTTTGATAAATTTGCCAGCCCTCCTTCCCTGCTTCCTCCACCACAGGGATCTGTACTCAAATGATGTGCTGCATTAAGCAGGGGCCTCTCTGGTTTTCTTTGATTGTGCTTTGTGGAATGAAATAAGGCTTTTAAGAAAGAAAATCAAAGCAAAGTTTCCTGCATATGAGGCCACAAGGACACTCAATGTAACCATATCATAAATCATCAAAGGGAAATGTCAGGGAAGATCTATGTCTCCAGAACGGCTTGCCTTGTTCGATATATCTAATGCCGCCATTATAGCACCTCTTTAGTTCCCTTTCCTTTGTTCGGTGGTAATTGTCCTTCTGCTGGGCCATTCATCTCTCACGGAGTTGTCTCTTGACTCTGAGATGTGTATAACCAGCTCTGAGTTATGGGTGCACAGCCTGGAAACGCCTAGGTTTCCATTCAGGAGTGTTCAAAGTTAAAGAGAAAGCAAATCACAACAGAAAACAAAAAAAAAAGGTCCTTGAAAAAACTGGTTGAAGAAAGTGATGAATACTGGGAAGGTATTTCAATTTTTTGCTGTGCTTCTTAGGCAAAGAATAAACGAACACTATTTTTGAATACTAAGCAAAGAATATTAAAACAAAAATAGAAAATGTCAATTTTAGGAGCTCAAAAGCTGTACCTCAGAACTCTTCAGCAACTGTAACAGGTTACAATGAAGCTTTCACAATGTGAATTGAAGTCACTGAGATAAACTTACCGCATATATTTTCAGTTCAACCCTTGGCCTTGAACAATTTCAGTGGACAAAATTCCTTAGGATATGCCACATCTCCAAGGACAATCTGTGTCTCCGAAGCTGCTCTGAACTTCTTAAAGCTTCTGTCCTTCTCCAGTTGGTAGCTAAAACTCCCATAGGAGCTCTCTTTATGCACAAAAGAGTTTAATAGATTTAGCTCAGACTCTAAGGGAGAAACTGAACAAAAACACAAAGGCTCAGCCCAAAGGAAAACTGAGGGACTGAAAATAGATGGAGTAGCATTAGCAACCTGATTTTCCCTCCACACTCTACTTATGAGTCCTTCAGTAATAAGGCACACAAAGAAACATTCCAATGACATGAGGGATCTTGTGTAAAGCTACAGAAAGAAAAGTAAACATTAAAGCTGAGAGCTGGAGACATTGTAAGATGATGATCTTTGCTGATGAGATGCGCAGTCAAATCATTATCTTGATCTGTAGCTGCAAAGCTACATTTTCATTGAAAGCAAAGAAATATACTTTAAGAATTATACATTATACATTATATTTATACATATAATATATCATACATACAATTATGCATTATATTTAAATGGGTTCATCTGATTTCTCTTTCTTTGTCTAACTAGTTCATTTTACTTGATAGCCTAGACATAATCCAATGCAACTTATTGCTTCCTCATGGCCTCCTTTCTTCTCTCTTTAAAAGACGCTTCTAGGCTTATCCTTCGAAAGCCAGTAGGGACCTTGCCTACACCTAAGGGTAGGAAACAGAAAACAATGAGTCTTAGTCACATTGGTTTGCAGGTCTTTCTTACCTTCTGAAGAGTATTGGGAGCCATATTCAACACAAAAAGCCAAAAATGAGAAATCCATGCGTGGACAAAAGATGTGAAGTTAGCCCCTTCAGCCTTGAACTAAGATCTCCTCAATGAACTCTAGTACATACATTGTCTTCACACTTCAATTTGGAGTTTGCTTTCTGGTTCTAACAGTGCAGCAACTTTCAATGGCAATTCATAGAATCTCCTATCTCATAGGTGTTATATTTAGGTTTATTCTAGAAAGAGATAGACTTTTAAAGAGATTCAGTTTTCCCACAGAAGGCAGAGTGATTTGATCTTTCCTCCTATGTTTATGTATTCACACTGTGTGTGTGTGTGTGTGTGTGTGTGTACATGTGGTTGCCAGAGAAAGACATCAGGTGTCTGCCTCAATCACTGTCAACTTTTTATCCACTTTATACATTGAGGCAGGGCCTTTCAGTAGAACCCAGAGTTTACTGGTTTGGATAAACGAGCTAGCCAGCTTACTCTAGGAATCCCATGTTTTCTTTCTCAAATGCTGAAATACCAGGCAGACTACCATGTACACCTAGCCTTTATATGGTGCTGGGGCTCTGAGTGCTGACCCTCATACTTCAGCACCAACCAACTTATCCATTGATCCTATCTAGCCCTGGTTTGCCTTTTAATCCCCAGTTTGCTGCCATTTCATGAGTTTTATTTGCTATTATCATCGGAGGCTATAACACAGTTAATGTTCCTGTTTGCTGAATAGGTCCTTTTGATGCTCAGCAGGATTTCCATGAAATGGACTTGGGAACATAAAGTAAAGACCTTGTACACCATGTCTCCAATATTTTTAGTCACATACTTCTCTCCAATTTGGGGAGCTGGTTTTGTGTAGCATATTTAAATTTAGCTAAGACAGGTGATTTCTGCTAGAATTCCCAAGGCTCTATCATCTAAAAGGTTTCGGTTCAGTGCTTTGGCATTTCTTTTCTCACACTTAGTCCCCACATTTGGTTAGATTTTTCTTTCTAATGAGTTCAGAGAAAAAGAGAAGCAGCTGAAAGTCCAGTGCCTCCAATCAAGCATTCTTTCTTTTGTTTTTTACAAGGTGCTAAGTGGAACCCTACTGTGATCAAACAGACGCACTAAACCCTACCATAGCCAAGTGACTACATGATTTCAGAAGCAACAATAAGACAATAATCATTCATAGAAAACATTTAAAAAATAAAAAAGACAAGACAAAAGACTCCTTTTTAAGATTTTTGTTTATTTTTGAGTCTTAAAAAGTTATTTATTTTCAGAAAAATCCTATCTTGAAAAACCAAAAGTGAAAAAGATTTATTTTTATTTTGTGTACATTGGTGTTTTGCCTGCATGTATGTCTGTGTGATGGTGTTCAAACCTTTGCAACTGGAGTCACAGACAGTTGTTGCTATGTGGGTGCCGGGAATTGAACCCAAGTCCTCCAGAAGAGCAACCAATGCTCTTAACTTCTGAGCTATCTCTCCAGCCCCACGACTGCATTTTAAAGACATTTCTCCCTTCTCTTTCCTCCCTCCAAACCTTCCCATATACACCTTCCCACTCTCTTTCAGATTCTTGGCCTCTTTTCATTAATTGTTATTACATTCATACAAATATTTGTATACACACATATATTCCCAAATATATAGCCTGTTTAGTCCATGTAAGGCCATCCATGTCTGTTTTCAGGGCTGACCATTTGCCACTGGAGAACCATTTGGTGTGCTCTTCCTTGAGGAGGGCTTCCTCTCTCCCTGGAAGCTTCACTCAGTTGTCTGTAGTTCTTTGTGTGGGTTGAGGCCCCATGGACTTTTCCTTGTGCAGTTTTGCATGTTCCTTGGTGTCCTCCTTGTTGAGCTCACATTTGGGTGGTTATGTTGGTGAGACTTCATGAGTATAGTTTCTGATGTCGCTAGAATATACAATCTTGTAGCAAAGTCCCTCGTCCTCTGGCTCTTACTCTACTATCCCTCTTG
This sequence comes from Bramus lutescens, assembly GCA_001685075.1. NCBI lineage: Eukaryota > Metazoa > Chordata > Mammalia > Rodentia > Cricetidae > Bramus > Bramus lutescens. The sequence goes on from LOEQ01008684.1 coordinate 46,327, forward strand.
GGTAGACAGTGTTTCCTGAGCCTTAAGTGTGAGAATTGTTTTGTGGATGTATCCAAGGTACTAGGTTTCACAACTCTGCATATTGACTGGTTAAGGTTTTCCATAATGGTTTCAAGTCTGTGGCAAATAGTAGTTTTTTTGATGAGGGGTGATAACTATACTTATCTATGGGTATAATGACAAATGTTTATAGATTATTTTTGAGGATTATGCTGGTTTAGCAAAACTAGTGGTTGTAGATTCTCCTCCAATAACCATGATTTCTGATTAGTTGGCTAAGTTTTCAGTGACTATGCATGGTTTCCCTATTGTTGAATGTTAACTCCAATTAAACAGCATTTGGTTACTGCCAAAATACATGTGCCACTACTGCACCTGTAGGGTTAGTATGCCTTGCTGGTCATTGATATGGATCATAGGCATCATAGTTGGGTAGGGCTGTTGGTTGTTTCTGTCCCTTGGAAGCTTGCATGGTGCCTTCCGGTGCCATGATATTCAGATCAGTTTCTGCTCAGAGGCCTGTGTGCGCTGCTTCTAAAGTGCATGGTATCCTCAACAATAGGAACTTAACTTCCACATCTGGGTAACCAAGGGCAACAGAATTAGGCCATATATTTTGGAGTCTCTTAGATAGACCTGACTAACACATCAAAAGAGGTATTCTCATGTCTGGTATTGAGATTTTGTTAGGTGGTCTTAGGTTCTTAAAAGGAAATCCATCATCCCAGATGAAAAAAACTTCATTAAAACCATGTATGTGTATTTATATACTGAAGTATGTTATTATAAGGTTACTTTCTTGGCAAAGAGTTAATAGTATGATTTCCTGAAGCTGTTTCTGCTTCCTGTATTGATATTTTACCTTTCCCCCTTTCCCCACTTCTCTTATGAGATCCACAGCATCCTGCTATTCCCCTTCACCCCTGACTATTTCTCTCTGCAATTGCGCCCCTTTCTTAATTGTCCCCCCTTTGCATTTTCCCTGATCAGATTTCTTGTACCCTGATATTCCCCTTTCTATTGCTTCCCACCCCATATCCTATCCCAGTAATGGTCCAGTTTTATTTTCCTGGTTTCTGTAGTGTCCACAACCTATATATTCACATATGAAGATTTAGAGCTAAGAGCTTTCAATAAGAGAGAACATTTGAAGCTTGAGACTTTGGTTTTTAGGGGCTATTAGAGGAAAACCTGGGATCCTCGGGTTTCATCCGAGAGGCATCGAAGATCAGATGTGACTGAGTTGTGAAGCCCTAAAGAGGACACAAGACAGAATCAGAGTTTCTCAGTTATGCAAATGCAAAGAGAAAAGTGAGTCCTGTTGACCTACATGAGCTTTTTAATTAGACAGATCTGGGTCTAAGTTCTGAGAAGCTCATTTCTTGCTGATGCCCCTCTTCTTCTGCTTTCATGCCCCATTTCCCATTATCTTCTCTTTTTCCATTTGCCCATCCCTTAAGATCTTTCTCCTCTCTCATAGTACCCTCTTTATTTTCATGACTTACACACACACACACACATATACGTGCACACACATACACACACACTCACAGGATCACACTCATACACAAACAATTATGAATCTGGTTTATTTTGTTTAGTATCACAATGATTTCCACCCATTGTCCTGCATATTTAGTCATTTTAAATTTTTTCTTTTTTCCTTCTTTCATCCTTTTTTCCTTTCTTCCTTTCTTTCCTCCTCCACTTCCTCCTTCTCTTCTCCTCCTCCTTCTTTATAAATAAGTTTCAATTGTATGTATGGCCACATTTTCTTTAACTATTTCTACTTCTCTATCAATAGACATCCAGTCTGGGTCTTTCCCTCTATTGTTGAGTAGTGTAATGATAAACATATATACATGTGTAAATTACCACTGTGATATGGATGTGCTGACTTAGACTCCTTTGGTTGTATAACCAGGGGTGGTACATAGCACCACACAGTTATTCTTAGGGTTTTGTTTGTTTGTTTTAAGAACTGCCGTAATGTGTCTCTCCTGTATGGTTTGGTCCTAGAAACCTAAATGGGGTACTGAGGAAATGAAGAAATGACAGATATGGAAGACACAATATATACACACACAGAAAAACTAGGATCAGATAGACTGAGCTTGTTCTGGTGGAGGGACCTCCTAACCATGACTTGGGAACGACAGCACAAGGAGTCAGGTTAACTAGTGTCAGTGGGAGGACTCTGCAGGAGAGGAGTCTCATTTATCTGGTAGGAGGAAGCTGTGGTTGTCAACTTGTCAACCATTCCTAAATACTGGGACCAGAGGATGGCTTCACCAATTCCCTTGGGGACCTTGACGTGTCCCTGCTCATGTCATTAATACATACCACTAGGTACATCATCTGCTTCCCACACCCTCACACTGATTTACCCAGTGACTTCATCCACTTATATAATGGCCAGCAGTGTATAAGGATTCCTCTTACATCCGGATCAACATCTGTAGATACGTGTTTTTTTTTTTTTCTAATGTAGTCATTAGGACTTGTGCTGCAGCAATCTCAAGGTAGTTTTAATTTTCATTTCTCTGATGGCTAAGGATGATGAACACATTTTCAAGCATTTATTGGCTATTTTTAATACTTCTTTTGAGATCTATCTAATTCATGAATTCATGTATTGAGTAAATGATTTTTTCATGTGTCTCCTTTCTCACAGTTCTTTATGTAAATTAATATCTGGAAGATATTAATTTCCTGTCTGACAGGGAGCTGGTAAGCATTTTTCCCACCCTGGAAGCTGTCTCTTCACTACATTTCCTTTGCTGTTCAGAAGCAGCTTTTAAGTTTCATTTGTCAATTCTTGGCATTATTTTCTGTGTTCCTGGAGTTCTTTCCAGAAAGCTCTTACTTGCTTCTGCACGTTGAAGTGTTTTTCTCTAGTAGTGTTAGTGTTTCAGGTCCTTCAGGAAGAAGGTCTTTGATCCATTTTGAATTGATGTTTTAATGCAGGGTTAAAGAGATGAATCTGCTTTCATCCTTCTATATGTAGATGTCTTGTTTTTCCTGCATTGCTTGTACGGTGTTGGCCATCATATAAACTGATGAAGCCACTGCAGAAATCAGTGTGGAGGTGTGGGAAGCAGGGATGTACTACTGGATGTATATTAGAGACATGAGCATGAACATGTCAAGGCCCAAAGCCCTCAATGCCTCAGCCCCTTGGGAATTGGCGAATTGTCTTTTTCTTTTTTACTATTGTCAAAATATTCTTTTTGTTTTATTTTTTGTTTTATTGAGACAGTAAACTTTATCTTAATAAGATCTTAAATTGAATTTTCAAGATTGTTTTAGAACTTTTAAACAGATATATATTCATCTTTTATACATATATATTCATCAGTAAATTGGTCTATAAGTTTTTGTTTTCTTATCTGATTTTGGTATTAGGGTAAGGCCGGCTTTGTCAGATGTCTTTTCATGTAGGTTCAAGAATCTGAACTCAGCTCCTTGTGCAGCAAATGCCCTTGTGCACTAAGCCATCTCTCCAGTCCCCAGGATCTAGTTTAACTTCTGTGGATGTGGTGAAACATCCTGAGAAAAAGCAATGTAGTGGAGGAAAGGGCTTACTCAGCTTACAGTTCCAGGTTATAGTCCATCACTGAGGCGGAATCAATGAAGTCACACTATATTGACAATCAAGATGACCGGAGAGGAAGTAATGAATGCCTACTGAGTTCCTCGCTTATTGCTTATGCTCAGCTAACTTACCTTCTTTGCATATCAGCATCTTTTGCCGGCCACACCTTGTCATATGTGGTTTGGACAAGTTCTCTCACTTGCCCAAACTCCCCAAACACCACCCTCTGTAGTGGTTAATATAGCTGGCACATGTCTCCTGAGTGTATTGGGAGGGACGAAGTCACCACAAGAAGACAATCTGTTTATTAGGACTTGTCTTCAGATGTCCCAAACCCACTAAATGCAGATGTTCTAGAAGAATGGGCGTGGCTGTGGATGACAAATATTCTGTTGTAACTTCAGAGCTCTAAGGTGGCTCCAAGGGTTGGCCCATCTGTCAAAATCAGGCTCAGGACAATCAAAGTCCGTACTTAGACTCAATGGATGAAGTCTGCTCTTAGCCACCAAGGTGGGAGCCACCTTTTCCTGCCCAAGCCAAGACTCCTGCAGTTACTATGTTTTGGCTTTTGAGATCCCAACCCTTCCAATCTCCATAACTATCTGCTGGGTTAGTGTCTCACCCAGGGCTGTAGCAATGGGGCGAGCAGGCCTGCTTTTCGTCCTGCCCGGCTCCTGCATGGCTAGCTTATACCCTGAAATAACAACACACAAAT
>LOEQ01008685.1:0-10805 GCA_001685075.1 Bramus lutescens
GACTCCCGAACGACCGCAGAGAATCCGCTACCTCACCACAGAATGGTGGCTGCCATCACCATGACTCGACGAGACGTGCCCCCTCCCCCACCTTCTTTTATTTTCTAATCTTTACATTGATACTGTGACTCGGATAGGCTCTCCTGGTGTTTTGTCTGGCCACACTGAAATCCTACCTGCCAGCTCCACCCACAACAGATGAGCTGCTTTCTCTTTCTCATTCACCAACAGCTTTGCTTTCCAACCCACACTGGCTATTGGGTCTCTGGTGGGGCTACCGACCTCTGACCCTGCCCCTGGATGCGGTGCTTCATTTTTCGAGCACAGTCCTCACCCTCTGGCTTTTCTTGAAGTCCTGGTGACAGGCGACAGTGTCTCACATGGACTCTCAACTCTTGGCCTCTGTTTTTGTGCGACCATGTGCTGAACAGCCTATATACTTAATATATAATATTAATTAATATAATAAATATTTAATATACATGTGATTTAACTCCTGTTATGTGTGTGTGTATACATATGTGACTTGGATTTAACTCTACATATGTATGACTGTACTCTGGATTTAACTCTGCATGTATATGTATGTAACTTGGATTCAACTCTGAATATATGTGAATTTAGACTCAACCATTGTTTAGGAAAACATGCTTTAAATATCAGCCAAATGGCTCTCTTCCATCTTGGCTAGTGACCTCATCAGAATGTAGGGGGCCACATGGCTAGCAACCATCTTTACTGAGGTTAAAATTATATATCATGTGACAGTTCTTAGTCGTAATGAGTTCTCTGTTTGTTGTATCTCCTTTTAGACTAAGAAAACAAGAAGTCTCAAATATTTTAGATTGGTATGGACATATGTATGATGATAGAAATGTAAGATTATATTTATTATAATATACTGTATATATGATTCAACTGTGGTTTAGAAAATACTCTATATGGCAATAAAAAGTTTAAAGTTATAAAGATTTATTTGGACTAATAAAAGCTGACTTTAGNAAGAAGTCTCAAATATTTTAGATTGGTATGGACATATGTATGATGATAGAAATGTAAGATTATATTTATTATAATATACTGTATATATGATTCAACTGTGGTTTAGAAAATACTCTATATGGCAATAAAAAGTTTAAAGTTATAAAGATTTATTTGGACTAATAAAAGCTGACTTTAGAGATTTTTATCTAAATTGTCTCTGCCAATTGGGCCATACCAAGCTTCTACAGAATTTAAATAAATGGCAATATATGTTTGATAAATAAGGTTTTTGATAAATAAGATATATATTCTATAATGGAATGTCTGGTCCCCCCAGAGGGTTATTTCCCCATGGCTGGGCATTTATTTGGGTTGCTTTTCCTTGCCTTCTCAGGAGACAACCTTAGTTTGGAACAAATTTGTTCCCCTTTCACCCATGGAATGGCTATTTTGGTTTCTTTACTGAATGTATTGTCTATGATTTAAAAGCTTTATTTTGATAGTGGAAGAACTTTGATTAAAACTTTGTTATTTTTTAAGGCTAAACCTAACAGGGATAGAAAATGAAATGTAAAGTCCTATTCTTATAAAAGCTACTAACTTATTATAAACTGTTATGGATATTTAAATGCAAGTTAATGGTTAGTCACCTTAAACAGGGATGGACCATAAAATTCTAGTCTTACAAAAGTTTTAATGTATTGTAGACTGTTAAGGACTCAGGGCAACGGTCAGTCATCTTATCAATGATCAAATTCCTTAATTGTAGTCAGGCTAAGTACTAATATAATTAATTGCAGTGATAAGTATTACTTAGTCCCTGTAAATGTTTTCAAAGTTAAGTCTAAAATAAGTAACTTGAAACAAGCAAAGTTTGTCTAATCAGATACAATTCATAGATGAATGTTCCTCAAATGTTTCAGAGATCTTCCGACTTTGGCATTTAAAGTGACTTCATGGTAGAAACCACTTCAGAGCTAAAGTCAGCTTTTATTAGTCCAAATAAATCTTTATAACTTTAAACTTTTTATTGCCATATAGAGTATTTTCTAAACCACAGTTGAATCATATATACAGTATATTATAATAAATATAATCTTACATTTCTATCATCATACATATGTCCATACCAATCTAAAATATTTGAGACTTCTTTTTTTCTTAGTCTAAAAGGAGATACAACAAACAGAGAATTCATTGTGACTAAGAACTGTCACATGATATATACTTTTTAGCCTCAGTAAAGATGTGAAAACATAAGTTTTAAACAGCAGCAGAATGACTGTGACAGATGTTTTTGCACAATGAAAGTATTTTTAAGACAATCAAAGGCAGAGTGAGAGAGACTTGGTAGTGTGCACTTCTGCACCCCTTTATCCAAAGAATCTAGAATGTTTGGTCAGAAGCATCATCTCAGCTCCCTAATACCCCTTTATACAAAAAACATCTGGATTGTTTGGCTGGGGCTCACCCCAGCCCNCTAAAGTCAGCTTTTATTAGTCCAAATAAATCTTTATAACTTTAAACTTTTTATTGCCATATAGAGTATTTTCTAAACCACAGTTGAATCATATATACAGTATATTATAATAAATATAATCTTACATTTCTATCATCATACATATGTCCATACCAATCTAAAATATTTGAGACTTCTTTTTTTCTTAGTCTAAAAGGAGATACAACAAACAGAGAATTCATTGTGACTAAGAACTGTCACATGATATATACTTTTTAGCCTCAGTAAAGATGTGAAAACATAAGTTTTAAACAGCAGCAGAATGACTGTGACAGATGTTTTTGCACAATGAAAGTATTTTTAAGACAATCAAAGGCAGAGTGAGAGAGACTTGGTAGTGTGCACTTCTGCACCCCTTTATCCAAAGAATCTAGAATGTTTGGTCAGAAGCATCATCTCAGCTCCCTAATACCCCTTTATACAAAAAACATCTGGATTGTTTGGCTGGGGCTCACCCCAGCCCNTGCCATAAGCCCCTCCCCTTTGAATTTCCTCGGTCCAAACTCCACCTCTGAGAAAGCCTGCCAAATGGTAACTCCTCCCCAGGGAGGGTAAAGACCACTCCCACAGGCTAATTAAACTGCCCCCAGAGAATGAACATGTGGTCTCTGAGTTTCATGTGGTCTCCTCTTCTCTTTCTTCCCATCTCCATGTTTTCCCGGGGCCATGTGGGAGCACTCCATTAAACATGTGCATCTTTAATTTGGTCTGATTCAGTCTGATTGGGATTGTTTATGTCGGCAGAGAGGTTCGTCTAAGAGGAAATATTTAACAAACAGGAAGCAGTCTAGAGAACACGGTGTCCCCATTCCCACCTGACCTGCTACCCCTTCCTGTTTCCTCACCTTTTTATAATAAACAAAAGAGAGGAATGTTAGTTTTCTCCAGGGCAGCAGCCTGCCTCTGCCACCAATGAAGTGACATCATCTCCTGTCCCCAGGAGCCTTCCACAGTCAGCCATGTGACCTGTGACCCCTTAAAAGTGCACACCAGGCACAGCTCGCTCCTTTTGTATTGTCGTTCCTCTCTTGCCTCTTGTTCCTCCTTTGCCTCTGTTCTTCCTCTTCTTTCTTCCGTCTCTCTGTCTCTCATGTTGCCACTCCTACACGGCCTTTTGCTCTTTCACCCCCCCCTTCACCCCTCCCACGACAACCCTCTTGTACTAACTCTGTTGCATGTGGAGTGTTTGCTTACTTGGCAGGGCCTGCTTAAAGGTGCCCGCTTCACCTTTCTTTTTATTTATTACCGCTTTTTCCAGTTTGGGACATTAAAGGAAAAAGTTATAACTTCAACTGGATTTGGTACACTGTTGTGCCTTTGAAGTCAGAGGAGACCGTTGGAGCCGCTTCTAGGACCAGGAAGAGGGTCCCAGGTTATCTCCAACACAAGTGGCTGTGTTGATCAAAAGCCTGAGTCAACACATGAGCAGATTATTTACTCAAGAGTCTAGCCTAAAGTAGCCTGCATTGATTCTAGCCCTGTGAACCTGAGCATAAAAACCAGTCCAGCCACCTGAACTCTAACCTAGGCAGCTGTGAGCTAATGAGTTAGTGTTTTAAGCTGCCAGACTTGTAGCTGATTTGCTACTACAGCGGTGGGGACGTAGTATTGCTGCTGCTGCACACAAACTCACAGACTCAGTAGCAGCATAGCTTTGGAAGGAACCAGTCAGTGCCTGTTGCTGTAATCATCCGGCATAAGAGAAAGTAGATTAAGAGTCAAAAGCTTTTCACCTAGTGTGTGCTGTCTTGAACTTGGACAATATATTCACACTTGTGTGCTGGGACAGTGTTATAATCCTAGTAATGTTCCCATGGGCTTCTAGCAGGCGGTAAGACAAATGGATTCATTGTAATTGTATAAAGTGAGGGCATGACTGCTCCAAGGTGTATGGTTGAAGAGAAGAGAGAAGGTCTTTTTTTTTTAAGTTGGAGCTATGAAGGAGAGTACAGACAGAGGCATCTGGAAGAGTTCCGAGCAGGGAGAGAAAGTGGTTCACTGAACATGGCCAGTGAACTGAACTGGGCCATGGAAATAGTGGTGGTAGGTAGAGTATGAATGGGGACCAAGAGAGGGGCACATGGCCAAAATGGCATGGTTATATAGGAATGAGAAGCTGGGGGAAAGGTAGCCCACGAGATGGAGAAGGTATGGGCAGAGGACAGGGTGAGAGGAGCCCAGAGGAACCAGGATGCTAGCATAAATTCTGTAACATGCTGGTGATGCAGAGAGTGCCTGGAAGCCCCACCTCCCAAAAAACCAACCCACCACGGGCTTTGGTATGCTAACAGGCACCACAATTAGCCTTTTGTCCTAGGCTTCTTTTGGACCTGACAGTGATGAGTTTTCATACCTGAGTCACCTACCTAAGAAAAAAGTTAGAAAATATTAATTAAAAATCATTACGCTGACCCTCAGCCTAAATTAATGATATCCAGGCATCTAGAACTTTCAAAGGATCCTTGGATGATTGTGAATAGCCTGATGATGTTCACGTGTATCCATCCATCAGTGTCCCTCAGCACTGGCACAAGACCCGCGTTCTCTCCCTAGCCCTTCACTGGCCACGTCTTTACGTCTTTACGCAGGCTGTGTAGCTATGTCCTTGGAACTGAAGTCTTCCCTCCTGGGGGGAAGGAAGGGAGTTCCTGAAGAACCACAAGGCCACTCCCCGAGGTTACAGTGAGCTTAGTCTGTTGTTGAATGGGGGAGGGACTCTTCTGCGGAGCTCAGCTTAAGAGACTCACCAACCATGGGAGTCGGGCTTTTCAAGAGCACAGCTGCCCAAGTCTTGCGTGTTCCTAAGAAACGCATGGATTCACCGTGCTGGTTTGGGTTATTGTCAGTGCCTGTCTAGGGAGAAAACATTCGTGTATGTCTTCCCAGTTTAAGAATGTCAGTCAGTTAGTTACCTTAGGGGGGATTACCTCTCCTAACAAGGGTGCACCACCACTCAGGGCCTGACTGAAAAGTAAAATCAGTGGGAAAAGCAAGAATTCGCCTGATTTCTTGTCTCACCTCTTCATCTGGGACATCTCTTTCCATCTCTTCTGGCTCTTGGCCTTTGCTTCACACAAGTTGTACCCCTGGTTCTGAGGTCTTTGCATTAAATTACTGCAGCAGCTTTCCCAGGCCCCCAGCTTCTAGACTGCAGATTGCAGGACTCTATACAAAGGTATGATGAAATCCTCTCATCCACTGTTGGGGGCTGAGGGCATAACTTGATGGCAGTCTGTTTAGTCCCAGCACCATCACATATACGCAAACCTCTCCTCTCTCTCTCTCTCTCTCTCTCTCTATATATATATATATATATATATATATATATATATATGGGCATAAATATGTGTGAATATATGTGCATGTTGTGGAATATTATTTAAGATGTGTTACATTTGTTTATGCTGTGGAACATTTGTTTAATGATGCAAAGATGTGTTTGTTTCATTTGTCTAACACTGTGAAGTGTGTTACTTTGCCTGTGGAACGAAGGGCTGAACAGCCAATAGCTAGGCAGAAGAAAAGATAGGCATGACTTGTAGACAGAGAGAATAAACAGAAGGAAAAAAGAGATCAAGAAACAGGATAAGGAGGAGGATTCCAGGGGTCAGCCACCCAGTTACACAGCAGATATGGAATAAGAAGAAAAAAATCGATATACAGAAATAGAAAAATGTAAAAGCCCAGAGGCAAAAGGTAGATGGAATAATTTAAGTTAAGAATAGCTGGCTAGAAATAAGCCATTGTAAGGTAGGACATTCGTAAGTAATTCTAAGCTTACATGTGTGTGATTTATTTAGGAGCTGGGTGGCATATTCCCCAAAAGAGTAAAGAGCAAAAATGTGATCTGATGCTACAAATCAAAAATAGTACATCCAACATTCTGAGATGTGTCATGGAAAACAACAGAAAACAGTTTACTGTGTCCCCAGGTGACCACTGACATTAGCTTACAGTAGACCAGAAATGTCTGACTGAGAGCCTGTTCGACAGTCAAATACCATGCATCTCCTATCATTTTATGATCCTGCAGATCATTAATAGCAGAATGGCTTCGTGGTTACTCTCCATTAGCATACACAGCTGCAAGTTCACTGGACCTGAAGAATGCTCAAAGGCATGACTGCTAGGTGAGGAAGAAGCTTGATCACATGACTTAGGCTGCTGCTCAGCCTCACCAGAGAGTATCACACAGCATTCCCAGAACTCCACTAGCTAAAAGATAAAGATTGGTTTCTATTGGGGCTGGTGAGATTGCTCAATGGGTAAAGATGCTTCCCACCACATCTGATGATTGAGCTTAAGGCCCAGAAGCTACATGGTAAAAGAAGAGAACAAGGTCCATGGTAAAAGACTCCAACAAGGTGTCTTGGCCTCAGCACACATGTGTGGGCACACAAACACAAATAAATAGAGAAATAATTTAAAAATATCATCTTTATGTTAACATTAACACCAAAAGAATCTTAAATTGAAAACTATGAGCTCGACTGTTTCTATATAAACCCGTCTTACTGCATCTGTTCCCCTGGAGAATCCTTCCCTTCTCCTTGAAGCTAGAGCCAACCACTGACAGTTCTGACCAAAACCATGTAAGGAGGCTACCACAAGTAGGGAATTTCTGGAAAAGAGTCTCCATTATAAGAAACAGGAAGTAGGACCAGTGAGGTTCAATGAGGGCTTGTTGCTTTTCCAAGAATTCAGTTCCCAGAATCAAAGTCAAAAAGCTCCCAACCACCTGTAACTCTGCCTCTGTGGGACCTTGTGTTCTCTTCTGACCTCATGCCCATGAGCACGCATGTACATATGACCATTCTTAGACACACATATACTCGTAATTAAACAATAAACTATCTTTTTAAAAGGTAAGTGGAAGACGTGTAACCGCACTGGCAGTTCCATTCCCCAGACATGGAAGAGAGAGGATGCACTGGGGAGCAGCCATCACCCGTGGTCACGGGTGAGACTTCTCTAGATGAAGAGCTAACAGATGCTGAAAAGGTAGGACCAGAAGACAGGAAGGACCCAGACAACCAAGCTATCACTGAGCTTCATCATTAGGAGAAGCATTGTAAGTAATAATGAAGTTGAAGAAATTTCTAAGTACAAAAGAACTAAACTCAAGTGAAAATAAGCATGTCTATTAGTGGTGCTGGGTTTCTTGGTTTCCATGAACCAGTTTTCTATATGAAGCCTAAATACTGCTGTTATCAGAAGAGAAAGTCACTCCTAATCTACAGCACTACGAAGCAAACCAATGGCAAGGCATCTGCATGGTCCTGTGTAATGATGGTATTACCACAAAACCACATGGTATACCAGAAAACCACATGGAGACAGTCTGGAGAAAACATGCCTAGAAGCTTCCTGCTCAGGGAGGGAAATTTTTTTCTCATAGTTTTACTCATCTTTACAAATAAATTGGAGAATATGAGTACTGAGGAAGGATGAGAGAAGAAGCAGGAAAGACGCAGTCACTCACTGTTCATAATAATTGAAAAGGAACGGCTGATCATAGGAGAGAAGCTCTTGAGGTATCGTCTGTATCCCACTTATCAGAATGTATTTTAGTAACTTAGCTTTATAATAATATGACCACTTTGCAGAAAATCCCTCAATTTCCAATTCCAAGTGTTTATTGTCATCCAAACCCTGTTGTCAGCTCTGATAACACATTTGGAAGTGGCCCGGGGCCCCTCCACCCAGTGCCCTGCTGATAGCCTGAAGTGCTACTGACATCAGCTGTGGGACCCCAGATCATCCCGGCCGTCATTTACACCCTGGGAACCTCTTCTGTAGGAACCTGAAATATTTTTCCATCTCATTCCCTCAGAATGAACCCAAACCACTGAACAGTTAAGTGCATTTCGACAGGCACAGGGTCCAACAGCTCCCCAATCCCAACTCCATGCTTGTTCTGTCAGATTTGGCTCCTAGGTGCTGGATATATTCTTCTTCAAAATCTCCCCAAACAAGTCTACTCTGTGGAAATTAAACAAGACACACAAGCATTTCACCCTCAACCAATAACATCCTGCTGCTGTTTTAAAGAAAGAACCTATTGGTTCCTTTACAAAATCAGAATCTACATATGTCTAGTGGAGAGTTTAACACACAGTTTATAGCGCAGCCAGTGTAGAGAGAATAGGTCTGCATTCACTGCCATGATACGTCAGAGCACAATTTCTGACCTTCTTGTCTTTCCCCTCACCTTTTTCAGATCCCAGTTTGATATTGCGCAACAAAACCCAGCAGTCCACTAAATGCATGGAGAAATAAAAATCTGTTTGGCTCTGACTCATCTTACCTTTGGACAAGCCTTATTAACTGGAAGCCAGCTAATAAACACATCAGCTGACTTCCGTTTCCTGTAACTTCTCCGATCTCACAAGGGGCTGACTTTTCACCTGCAAGGAAAAGCACTGTTTTGCAACGAACATAAATTCTCTTAAATCTGTGTGGGCCTCTACCCAACAGTAAAAGTGGCACATTTCTCCTAGGTACATCAAGTCATATTTAGAGAAATTTGTGGAATTAGTAACCAAATACTCCATTACACCACTTCTGGTTTGTTTGTTTTTGTATTCCTATAGGGGGCAACGGGTCTCAGATCACTGGGGATTTCTTTGCTCCCCGATGGAAGGAACTAGGCCTGTGTCTCATGTCAGCTTAGCTGACAGCCTCCTTTTCCCCTGTGACTGGGGTAGACTTCTAGAACCTTTGAGGACTATCTGTTTTCACTGTGACTTCCACAGCTCCTGTGTCCATTGTCCAAGGCTCCTGCTCCTCAGGCTCAATTCCCACACCTCCAGGAAAACTTGCCTCTTGTTTCTGTACATTCTATGGTCCTTGTATTCCAACTGTTTAGAATAGAACAAAACTTTTTTTTTCTTCCCAGAAGAAATCTTCTATCTTAATACATAAATTGGATTTCTCAGAAGTCAGGGAGAAAGTCTGAGATATTTTCATGAGTCCTACAGTATCCAGGACAGGTGACCAAATCCAAGATGGAGGCAGTAACTCCTCCCTATGGGAGGGAGTTCTTTTCAGGCAGACCCAGTGGAACCAATCAACCAGAACTTTGAAGGACATTCGGATACACATCATGTTTAATCCTGAGCAGCCAAACTGCTGATACCTGACAACTCTGAACTCCTCAGGCCATGTGCTTCTCACCAGTGCCCCTTCTAAAGGATCAGTGTCGTGGAGAATGGCTGAAGCTGGGCCTCACTCATTTGACCTCTACCTTTATTTCCAGTAAGTGAAGTCCCGGTTGCTAAACGTGTGAGCTGAGAACATTTGTTATGCCCATGGCCCAGCACACTGCAGAGCTCGCCATGAGAGTCTGCGGGGCACACAGTGAGTTAGGAACGTCTAAGCAGAAGAGTAAGGTTTTACATGGATCGGGCAGCAGGTTAAACAGATTCCCTTCCTATTTCTGCGTGTGTTCTGTAAGACACACTCTAACTAGGCCCGGATCAACACTGATGACAAGTTAGGAAAAAGGCCCCCAGGCACACACAGGACAGGATTGCAGAGTAACTTGAAACTTTATAAGGCATGGCTTGAGAAATACAGAAAGCTCATAGAATTCTAAATAGTTCTTATAACAGTGGTGTTTGATTTTGATGGACAGGTCTAAACATTTGTTTAAATACTAAGTAAAATGTGTAGCAGGAAAGGAACTATCTATTAAACTTGATATAACGCTCAGCAAATCTTCCTCTTAGGTCTGTTTTGTCAACTGGTTGGCCCTTTTCAGATGGCTGTTGGTGTTTCTAGAGAGATTTTCATGGTGACAATGCTACATAAATACTTCCTACACAAAATACTCATTATGTGCCAAGTGTATATTTAAAACATAAATATAACTGCAAAAGAATTTACCAACCCCATAATACCTATGCAAATATACTGTGTTTTATAGCCTGTCTTTTACTGAGCTTCATAGACAGCATGTTTCTCACCAAACTAACCCTATGTCAAACAAACCTACTGAAAGATTTACAGAGGTGTGACCCTGGCAGGTCCCTTGGTGGGTGGGAGACACTGGAGGATGGGAGGTAGACAGATATGCCATGTGGAGAAAACTTGGGTATAGAGTTTATTTGGTGGGTATTGGGAAGGACATAAGGGTAAAGGGATTATGCAGGGAAGAGGTAGACAGAGAGAGAGAGAGAGAGAGAGAGAGAGAGGAAAAGGGGAAGAGAGAATCAATGGTTGCCTTTTCAGAAGAAGGATAGAGAGAGAGAGAAGAGGAGAGGAGAGGAGGAGAGGAGAGGAGAGGAGAGGAGAGGAGAGG